>OZ018403.1:48319826-48596782 GCA_963969585.1 Drosophila helvetica
GAATGATTTCGGGAACATAACAGTACGCAAATTGTATGTCCATGAAACATACTTTTATTTGTTAACACTTCTATAATTGAATGGTCGTTGAATCTTAAATGTACTAAATATGTAGATATGTACATTCTTACCCTTGAAGTAGACCCAAGATACCCAACCATATGTCTGTATATATAATAGTTCCGTACATAACTCTAAATAATTGCTATATGTCCGTTTCTGGCAAATGATCTGTCTATTCAAGAATATACAGTCCATAGTACAGACTCTGTATATACAACTGTCTTCTTGGAAAAATTAATGCAGCACGTCATAACTTTCAAACACTTTCAATTTAAATATTTTGTCTAGTACTTTTTAGGAACAGAATGGAATGGGCTCGTGTTCAGGAAACATAGTTTTCTATTTAAAAAAAGAGATTATGAGGCATGTTCCGGGTTTCACTTTCACATAAATGTTTACATTAGCTTTTGAATTCACATAAATTGTCGCTCTTAGGCTCAAAATACGAAAGATTTTTTACTTATCAAAACGTCAACCCTCAAAGTAAACGGGTTTTTATATATCAAAACGAAACTTAATTGCAAAAGGAAAAAAATATATGACTTACTGGTCCATTAAGATCAATTTGACACCATTACAATGGAAACTTAGATTGTGATTTCTTTATAAATAAATTTTTCGTCACCAAACCTCAAATTTGTCTTTGAAAAAATTGGTCAGGTCAAATACACTGTCGGATTTCCGATTTTTGAAAATCGATTTTAAAACCATATGGCGGTCATTCCAAAACGAGTTCGTTTTTCATGCTATTTTTTGCGCTTTACCGCTAGAGATAAAGAAAAGTTATAAAAATATAGCAAAAAAAAACGTTTTGTCAGGGCCCTAGCTCATATCGCAAATAGAAAGTAGTCTGCTGAACAAACGTAGGGGAAGGTAGGGGACTACCATATACTTTTGACAATAATCTGTGCAATCTGAAATTACAATAAATATCTGTTTGTCTTCAGGGATCGTCTTCAGGGGCTGGTAATCCCCCCAATTCGCCATAGCTTTTTCATTAAACAATAATAAAATCTTGGCTTTGGAGTCTGGCGTGTTATTGCTCGTATAACATCAAGGTAAAATGTGTACTGCTATGTTCCCGAAATCATCAGAATTTTCTAGATTCCCAAAAGAAACCGCTTGTTGCGGTAGGTCAGTTACGGTACTCGTACTTTGTAGATACCTTGGCCCAGAGAAAAATCGAGAAGTTTCGTCAACAATTCACCCTCCCCTCTCTTACGAATACAAGCTGTTTGCGCTCTCTATGCTGCCCAGCCTGTTGTCTCGCTCTGCCGCATGCGATTTAGGGTAACATTCAAGATATTTCTAGAAGAGAGCTCTCGAAATTTCGAATCGAGAGCGGCCAGGTATAAATAGAGCCGCCAGTTTCTCTTCGCAGCATTTCAAATCAAACAAGCGAAGAGAAAACATCTCAAAAGCGAAACAAAACAAGCTAAGAAAAAGCAAAACAACTGCAAAAAGCAAAGTAAACCATTTCCTCAATCTGAAAAAAAGAAGAAATCATACGCATTGAGAAGAAAATAACAGAACAGAACCAACTCCTTGCGAGAGTAAAAGCAACATTTAATACAAGTTTCAGTGCATCTTAAACGCATCCAGAAACCAAAAACAACAACAGAAAAAGAAGCAGAAGCAGAATGCCGGCTATTGGAATCGACTTGGGCACCACGTACTCCTGCGTGGGTGTCTACCAGCACGGAAAGGTGGAGATTATCGCCAACGACCAGGGAAACCGGACGACGCCCAGCTATGTGGGATTCACAGAGTCGGAGCGTCTGATTGGCGACGCTGCCAAGAACCAGGTGGCGATAAACCCGAAGAACACAGTGTTCGATGCCAAGCGCCTGATTGGGCGCAAGTACGACGATCCCAAGATTGCGGAGGACATCAAGCACTGGCCGTTCAAGGTGGTAAGCGATGGGGGCAAGCCCAAGATTGGCGTTGAGTTCAAGGGCGAGCCGAAGCGCTTTTCCCCGGAGGAGATCAGCTCGATGGTGCTGGTCAAAATGAAGGAGACGGCCGAGGCCTATCTGGGCGAGAGCATCACAGACGCAGTCATCACAGTGCCTGCCTACTTCAACGACTCACAGCGCCAGGCCACGAAGGATGCTGGCCGCATCGCAGGCCTCAATGTGCTCAGAATCGTCAATGAGCCGACGGCGGCCGCGCTGGCCTACGGCCTGGACAAGAATCTGAAGGGTGAGCGCAATGTGCTCATCTTTGACCTGGGCGGCGGAACCTTCGACGTGTCCATCCTGACCATCGACGAGGGATCCCTGTTTGAGGTGCGGGCCACTGCCGGAGACACCCACCTGGGTGGCGAGGACTTTGACAACAGACTGGTCACACACCTGGCAGACGAGTTCAAGCGTAAATTCAAGAAGGATCTGCGCTCCAACCCACGTGCTCTGCGACGCCTCCGAACGGCGGCCGAGCGCGCCAAGCGCACCCTCTCCTCCAGCACGGAGGCGACCATTGAGATAGACGCTCTGTTCGAGGGCCACGACTTTTATACCAAGATGAGCCGCGCACGTTTCGAGGAACTGTGTGGCGACCTCTTCAGGAACACATTGCAGCCTGTGGAGAAGGCCCTCACCGACGCCAAGATGGACAAGAGCCAGATCCATGACATCGTGCTCGTAGGCGGCTCCACGCGTATCCCGAAAGTGCAGAGCCTCCTCCAACAGTTCTTCAACGGCAAGAGCCTCAACTTGTCCATCAATCCAGACGAGGCGGTGGCCTACGGCGCTGCTGTACAGGCCGCGATCCTCAGTGGCGACCAAAGCGGCAAGATCCAGGACGTGCTGCTGGTGGACGTGGCGCCGCTCTCCCTCGGCATAGAGACTGCTGGCGGAGTGATGACAAAGCTGATCGAGCGCAACTGCCGCATCCCCTCAAAGCAGACCAAGACCTTCTCGACGTACGCTGACAACCAGCCCGGAGTTTCCATCCAGGTGTACGAGGGCGAGCGTGCGATGACCAAGGACAACAACGCTCTGGGCACCTTCGAGCTGTCGGGAATTCCTCCAGCACCGCGAGGCGTGCCTCAGATCGAAGTCACTTTCGACCTGGACGCGAACGGCATCCTCAACGTCACGGCCAAGGAAATGAGCACGGGCAAGGCCAAGAACATTACCATTCAGAACGACAAGGGTCGCCTATCTCAAGCTGATATCGAGCGCATGGTGAACGAGGCAGAGCGCTACGCCGACGAGGATGAGAAGCAGCGCCAGCGCATATCCTCCCGCAACAGCCTGGAGGGTTATGTCTTCAACGTTAAGCAGGCCGTGGAACAGGCTAGCTCCGACAAACTGAGCGAGGCCGATAAAGCATCCATCCTGGAGAAGTGCAACGAGGCCATCAAGTGGCTGGACGCGAACACCACCGCCGAGAAGGAGGAGTTCGACCACAAGCTGGAGGAGCTCACCAAGCACTGTTCCCCGATAATGACCAAGATGCATCAGCAGGGCGGTGCGGGTAGTGCTGCGGCAGGAGCCAACTGTGGCCAGCAGGCCGGTGGATTTGGGGGCTATTCTGGACCCACTGTCGAGGAGGTCGACTAAAGAACACTCGTAATAAGAAGAAGCCATATAGATATATTTACATCACATTGATGAATTCTTACAAGTTCATTTTATGTTTTGAAGACTGAGAAGAATTTTTGGTTTGATTCCACCCTATACGTTTCTAGTATTAGCGAGTAAACTGTTAGTTTTATGTTAGCAACAAATTGTAAATGTCTAAGTTAGAAGAAAAGTCTAAAATAAATAATTTATTTTACCATTTAAAACGAAAATAATCGTGTTTTACTGTGGACAAAACTTTATTTTGTCGTTTCTTCGTTGGAAACTTTTTGTCAACAGACTTCAGGCTTATATTTTTGTAAGATGAGCGTTTCAAATCGAGCTCATTTTCTTACACTTGTAGATTAGTCAGAATATAGACGAGCTATTTACATGGAATGGGTAATAAAATCATAAATTCACTCTATAAGATATTGTTAGCGAGATAAATTTGAATTCTCGAGAAGCTGACAGTGCGCCAAACATCGGCCAATGCCAACTCGCCTAATACAAAATTCAAGGATTCCATGGGTGCATTAAGAAAAACATCCTCACCGATCGCAAATAATTTGTATGGGACAGTCGAACTTCTCTATAACAAAGTTCCCTATAACGAAGTTTTCTAAATAATGAATTTATTATTTTCAGTACGTTTTGATCCCCTTATACCGAAGTTTTGATTTTGTTATAGCGAAAATTTCTCTATAACGAATTTTTCCACGCCCGTAACTCGAATTCTCTCACGTTTTAAATCTCGCTCGATTTTTTTTCTTCAAATTTTTGATTCCTACCAAAACAAAGGTAAAAATGTATGTGGGAAAGTCCCGAACTATAAATGTGAGCTTCCCACACAAAAATAGGGGAAACATGCCTACTGTAGGCACCCCCCGTTAGAGCCACCCCCACGTAAACTTGGACAGCAAGCAGAGCAGAAGCTTCTGATCTGAGTATAAGTATCAAAACAATTTCATTTTACGAATTCTATATAACGATTTTCCCTAAAACAAATTGTTTTTTTGTGCCCTTGCGATTCGTTATACAGAAGTTCGACTGTATCTCATATTTTTGACAATAATCTGTGCAATCTGAAATTACAATAAATATCTGTGGGTCTTCGTATAACATCAAGGTAAAATTTGTGTACTGCTATGTTCCCGAAATCATCAGAATTTTCTAGATTCCCAAAAGAAACCGCTTGTTGCGGTAGGTCAGTTACGGTACTCGTACTTTGTAGATACCTTGGCCCAGAGAAAAATCGAGAAGTTTCGTCAACAATTCACCCTCCCCTCTCTTACGAATACAAGCTGTTTGCGCTCTCTATGCTGCCCAGCCTGTTGTCTCGCTCTGCCGCATGCGATTTAGGGTAACATTCAAGATATTTCTAGAAGAGAGCTCTCGAAATTTCGAATCGAGAGCGGCCAGGTATAAATAGAGCCGCCAGTTTCTCTTCGCAGCATTTCAAATCAAACAAGCGAAGAGAAAACATCTCAAAAGCGAAACAAAACAAGCTAAGAAAAAGCAAAACAACTGCAAAAAGCAAAGTAAACCATTTCCTCAATTTGAACAAAAGAAGAAATCATACGCATTGAGAAGAAAATAACAGAACAGAACCAACTCCTTGCGAGAGTAAAAGCAACATTTAATACAAGTTTCAGTGCATCTTAAACGCATCCAGAAACCAAAAACAACAACAGAAAAAGAAGCAGAAGCAGAATGCCGGCTATTGGAATCGACTTGGGCACCACGTACTCCTGCGTGGGTGTCTACCAGCACGGAAAGGTGGAGATTATCGCCAACGACCAGGGAAACCGGACGACGCCCAGCTATGTGGGATTCACAGAGTCGGAGCGTCTGATTGGCGACGCTGCCAAGAACCAGGTGGCGATAAACCCGAAGAACACAGTGTTCGATGCCAAGCGCCTGATTGGGCGCAAGTACGACGATCCCAAGATTGCGGAGGACATCAAGCACTGGCCGTTCAAGGTGGTAAGCGATGGGGGCAAGCCCAAGATTGGCGTTGAGTTCAAGGGCGAGCCGAAGCGCTTTTCCCCGGAGGAGATCAGCTCGATGGTGCTGGTCAAAATGAAGGAGACGGCCGAGGCCTATCTGGGCGAGAGCATCACAGACGCAGTCATCACAGTGCCTGCCTACTTCAACGACTCACAGCGCCAGGCCACGAAGGATGCTGGCCGCATCGCAGGCCTCAATGTGCTCAGAATCGTCAATGAGCCGACGGCGGCCGCGCTGGCCTACGGCCTGGACAAGAATCTGAAGGGTGAGCGCAATGTGCTCATCTTTGACCTGGGCGGCGGAACCTTCGACGTGTCCATCCTGACCATCGACGAGGGATCCCTGTTTGAGGTGCGGGCCACTGCCGGAGACACCCACCTGGGTGGCGAGGACTTTGACAACAGACTGGTCACACACCTGGCAGACGAGTTCAAGCGTAAATTCAAGAAGGATCTGCGCTCCAACCCACGTGCTCTGCGACGCCTCCGAACGGCGGCCGAGCGCGCCAAGCGCACCCTCTCCTCCAGCACGGAGGCGACCATTGAGATAGACGCTCTGTTCGAGGGCCACGACTTTTATACCAAGATGAGCCGCGCACGTTTCGAGGAACTGTGTGGCGACCTCTTCAGGAACACATTGCAGCCTGTGGAGAAGGCCCTCACCGACGCCAAGATGGACAAGAGCCAGATCCATGACATCGTGCTCGTAGGCGGCTCCACGCGTATCCCGAAAGTGCAGAGCCTCCTCCAACAGTTCTTCAACGGCAAGAGCCTCAACTTGTCCATCAATCCAGACGAGGCGGTGGCCTACGGCGCTGCTGTACAGGCCGCGATCCTCAGTGGCGACCAAAGCGGCAAGATCCAGGACGTGCTGCTGGTGGACGTGGCGCCGCTCTCCCTCGGCATAGAGACTGCTGGCGGAGTGATGACAAAGCTGATCGAGCGCAACTGCCGCATCCCCTCAAAGCAGACCAAGACCTTCTCGACGTACGCTGACAACCAGCCCGGAGTTTCCATCCAGGTGTACGAGGGCGAGCGTGCGATGACCAAGGACAACAACGCTCTGGGCACCTTCGAGCTGTCGGGAATTCCTCCAGCACCGCGAGGCGTGCCTCAGATCGAAGTCACTTTCGACCTGGACGCGAACGGCATCCTCAACGTCACGGCCAAGGAAATGAGCACGGGCAAGGCCAAGAACATTACCATTCAGAACGACAAGGGTCGCCTATCTCAAGCTGATATCGAGCGCATGGTGAACGAGGCAGAGCGCTACGCCGACGAGGATGAGAAGCAGCGCCAGCGCATATCCTCCCGCAACAGCCTGGAGGGTTATGTCTTCAACGTTAAGCAGGCCGTGGAACAGGCTAGCTCCGACAAACTGAGCGAGGCCGATAAAGCATCCATCCTGGAGAAGTGCAACGAGGCCATCAAGTGGCTGGACGCGAACACCACCGCCGAGAAGGAGGAGTTCGACCACAAGCTGGAGGAGCTCACCAAGCACTGTTCCCCGATAATGACCAAGATGCATCAGCAGGGCGGTGCGGGTAGTGCTGCGGCAGGAGCCAACTGTGGCCAGCAGGCCGGTGGATTTGGGGGCTATTCTGGACCCACTGTCGAGGATGTCGACTAAAGAACACTCGTAATAAGAAGAAGCCATATAGATATATTTACATCACATTGATGAATTCTTACAAGTTCATTTTATGTTTTGAAGACTGAGAAGAATTTTTGGTTTGATTCCACCCTATACGTTTCTAGTATTAGCGAGTAAACTGTTAGTTTTATGTTAGCAACAAATTGTAAATGTCTAAGTTAGAAGAAAAGTCTAAAATAAATAATTTATTTTACCATTTAAAACGAAAATAATCGTGTTTTACTGTGGACAAAACTTTATTTTGTCGTTTCTTCGTTGGAAACTTTTTGTCAACAGACTTCAGGTTTATATTTTTGTAAGATGAGCGTTTCAAATCGAGCTCATTTTCTTACACTTGTAGATTAGTCAGAATATAGACGAGCTATTTACATGGAATGGGTAATAAAATCATAAATTCACTCTATAAGATATTGTTAGCGAGATAAATTTGAATTCTCGAGAAGCTGACAGTGCGCCAAACATCGGCCAATGCCAACTCGCCTAATACAAAATTCAAGGATTCCATGGGTGCATTAAGAAAAACATCCTCACCGATCGCAAATAATTTGTATGGGACAGTCGAACTTCTCTATAACGAAGTTCCCTATAACGAAGTTTTCTAAATAATGAATTTATTATTTTCAGTACGTTTTGATCCCCTTATACCGAAGTTTTGATTTTGTTATAGCGAAAATTTCTCTATAACGAATTTTTCCACGCCCGTAACTCGAATTCTCTCACGTTTTAAATCTCGCTCGATTTTTTTTCTTCAAATTTTTGATTCCTACCAAAACAAAGGTAAAAATGTATGTGGGAAAGTCCCGAACTATAAATGTGAGCTTCCCACACAAAAATAGGGGAAACATGCCTACTGTAGGCACCCCCCGTTAGAGCCACCCCCACGTAAACTTGGACAGCAAGCAGAGCAGAAGCTTCTGATCTGAGTATAAGTATCAAAACAATTTCATTTTACGAATTCTATATAACGATTTTCCCTAAAACAAATTGTTTTTTTGTGCCCTTGCGATTCGTTATACAGAAGTTCGACTGTATCTCATATTTTTGACAATAATCTGTGCAATCTGAAATTACAATAAATATCTGTGGGTCTTCGTATAACATCAAGGTAAAATTTGTGTACTGCTATGTTCCCGAAATCATCAGAATTTTCTAGATTCCCAAAAGAAACCGCTTGTTGCGGTAGGTCAGTTACGGTACTCGTACTTTGTAGATACCTTGGCCCAGAGAAAAATCGAGAAGTTTCGTCAACAATTCACCCTCCCCTCTCTTACGAATACAAGCTGTTTGCGCTCTCTATGCTGCCCAGCCTGTTGTCTCGCTCTGCCGCATGCGATTTAGGGTAACATTCAAGATATTTCTAGAAGAGAGCTCTCGAAATTTCGAATCGAGAGCGGCCAGGTATAAATAGAGCCGCCAGCATTTCGCAGCATTTCAAATCAAACAAGCGAAGAGAAAACATCTCAAAAGCGAAACAAAACAAGCTAAGAAAAAGCAAAACAACTGCAAAAAGCAAAGTAAACCATTTCCTCAATTTGAACAAAAGAAGAAATCATACGCATTGAGAAGAAAATAACAGAACAGAACCAACTCCTTGCGAGAGTAAAAGCAACATTTAATACAAGTTTCAGTGCATCTTAAACGCATCCAGAAACCAAAAACAACAACAGAAAAAGAAGCAGAAGCAGAATGCCGGCTATTGGAATCGACTTGGGCACCACGTACTCCTGCGTGGGTGTCTACCAGCACGGAAAGGTGGAGATTATCGCCAACGACCAGGGAAACCGGACGACGCCCAGCTATGTGGGATTCACAGAGTCGGAGCGTCTGATTGGCGACGCTGCCAAGAACCAGGTGGCGATAAACCCGAAGAACACAGTGTTCGATGCCAAGCGCCTGATTGGGCGCAAGTACGACGATCCCAAGATTGCGGAGGACATCAAGCACTGGCCGTTCAAGGTGGTAAGCGATGGGGGCAAGCCCAAGATTGGCGTTGAGTTCAAGGGCGAGCCGAAGCGCTTTTCCCCGGAGGAGATCAGCTCGATGGTGCTGGTCAAAATGAAGGAGACGGCCGAGGCCTATCTGGGCGAGAGCATCACAGACGCAGTCATCACAGTGCCTGCCTACTTCAACGACTCACAGCGCCAGGCCACGAAGGATGCTGGCCGCATCGCAGGCCTCAATGTGCTCAGAATCGTCAATGAGCCGACGGCGGCCGCGCTGGCCTACGGCCTGGACAAGAATCTGAAGGGTGAGCGCAATGTGCTCATCTTTGACCTGGGCGGCGGAACCTTCGACGTGTCCATCCTGACCATCGACGAGGGATCCCTGTTTGAGGTGCGGGCCACTGCCGGAGACACCCACCTGGGTGGCGAGGACTTTGACAACAGACTGGTCACACACCTGGCAGACGAGTTCAAGCGTAAATTCAAGAAGGATCTGCGCTCCAACCCACGTGCTCTGCGACGCCTCCGAACGGCGGCCGAGCGCGCCAAGCGCACCCTCTCCTCCAGCACGGAGGCGACCATTGAGATAGACGCTCTGTTCGAGGGCCACGACTTTTATACCAAGATGAGCCGCGCACGTTTCGAGGAACTGTGTGGCGACCTCTTCAGGAACACATTGCAGCCTGTGGAGAAGGCCCTCACCGACGCCAAGATGGACAAGAGCCAGATCCATGACATCGTGCTCGTAGGCGGCTCCACGCGTATCCCGAAAGTGCAGAGCCTCCTCCAACAGTTCTTCAACGGCAAGAGCCTCAACTTGTCCATCAATCCAGACGAGGCGGTGGCCTACGGCGCTGCTGTACAGGCCGCGATCCTCAGTGGCGACCAAAGCGGCAAGATCCAGGACGTGCTGCTGGTGGACGTGGCGCCGCTCTCCCTCGGCATAGAGACTGCTGGCGGAGTGATGACAAAGCTGATCGAGCGCAACTGCCGCATCCCCTCAAAGCAGACCAAGACCTTCTCGACGTACGCTGACAACCAGCCCGGAGTTTCCATCCAGGTGTACGAGGGCGAGCGTGCGATGACCAAGGACAACAACGCTCTGGGCACCTTCGAGCTGTCGGGAATTCCTCCAGCACCGCGAGGCGTGCCTCAGATCGAAGTCACTTTCGACCTGGACGCGAACGGCATCCTCAACGTCACGGCCAAGGAAATGAGCACGGGCAAGGCCAAGAACATTACCATTCAGAACGACAAGGGTCGCCTATCTCAAGCTGATATCGAGCGCATGGTGAACGAGGCAGAGCGCTACGCCGACGAGGATGAGAAGCAGCGCCAGCGCATATCCTCCCGCAACAGCCTGGAGGGTTATGTCTTCAACGTTAAGCAGGCCGTGGAACAGGCTAGCTCCGACAAACTGAGCGAGGCCGATAAAGCATCCATCCTGGAGAAGTGCAACGAGGCCATCAAGTGGCTGGACGCGAACACCACCGCCGAGAAGGAGGAGTTCGACCACAAGCTGGAGGAGCTCACCAAGCACTGTTCCCCGATAATGACCAAGATGCATCAGCAGGGCGGTGCGGGTAGTGCTGCGGCAGGAGCCAACTGTGGCCAGCAGGCCGGTGGATTTGGGGGCTATTCTGGACCCACTGTCGAGGAGGTCGACTAAAGAACACTCGTAATAAGAAGAAGCCATATAGATATATTTACATCACATTGATGAATTCTTACAAGTTCATTTTATGTTTTGAAGACTGAGAAGAATTTTACGTTTGATTCCACCCTATACGTTCCTAGTATTAGCGAGTAAACGGTTAGTTTTATGTTAGCAACAAATTGTAAATGTCTAAGTTAGAAGAAAAGTCTAAAATAAATAATTTATTTTACCATTTAAAACGAAAATAATCGTGTTTTACTGTGGACAAAACTTTATTTTGTCGTTTCTTCGTTGGAAACTTTTTGTCAACAGACTTCAGGTTTATATTTTTGTAAGATGAGCGTTTCAAATCGAGCTCATTTTCTTACACTTGTAGATTAGTCAGAATATAGACGAGCTATTTACATGGAATGGGTAATAAAATCATAAATTCACTCTATAAGATATTGTTAGCGAGATAAATTTGAATTCTCGAGAAGCTGACAGTGCGCCAAACATCGGCCAATGCCAACTCGCCTAATACAAAATTCAAGGATTCCATGGGTGCATTAAGAAAAACATCCTCACCGATCGCAAATAATTTGTATGGGACAGTCGAACTTCTCTATAACGAAGTTCCCTATAACGAAGTTTTCTAAATAATGAATTTATTATTTTCAGTACGTTTTGATCCCCTTATACCGAAGTTTTGATTTTGTTATAGCGAAAATTTCTCTATAACGAATTTTTCCACGCCCGTAACTCGAATTCTCTCACGTTTTAAATCTCGCTCGATTTTTTTTCTTCAAATTTTTGATTCCTACCAAAACAAAGGTAAAAATGTATGTGGGAAAGTCCCGAACTATAAATGTGAGCTTCCCACACAAAAATAGGGGAAACATGCCTACTGTAGGCACCCCCCGTTAGAGCCACCCCCACGTAAACTTGGACAGCAAGCAGAGCAGAAGCTTCTGATCTGAGTATAAGTATCAAAACAATTTCATTTTACGAATTCTATATAACGATTTTCCCTAAAACAAATTGTTTTTTTGTGCCCTTGCGATTCGTTATACAGAAGTTCGACTGTATCTCATATTTTTGACAATAATCTGTGCAATCTGAAATTACAATAAATATCTGTGGGTCTTCGTATAACATCAAGGTAAAATTTGTGTACTGCTATGTTCCCGAAATCATCAGAATTTTCTAGATTCCCAAAAGAAACCGCTTGTTGCGGTAGGTCAGTTACGGTACTCGTACTTTGTAGATACCTTGGCCCAGAGAAAAATCGAGAAGTTTCGTCAACAATTCACCCTCCCCTCTCTTACGAATACAAGCTGTTTGCGCTCTCTATGCTGCCCAGCCTGTTGTCTCGCTCTGCCGCATGCGATTTAGGGTAACATTCAAGATATTTCTAGAAGAGAGCTCTCGAAATTTCGAATCGAGAGCGGCCAGGTATAAATAGAGCCGCCAGTTTCTCTTCGCAGCATTTCAAATCAAACAAGCGAAGAGAAAACATCTCAAAAGCGAAACAAAACAAGTTAAGAAAAAGCAAAACAACTGCAAAAAGCAAAGTAAACCATTTCCTCAATTTGAACAAAAGAAGAAATCATACGCATTGAGAAGAAAATAACAGAACAGAACCAACTCCTTGCGAGAGTAAAAGCAACATTTAATACAAGTTTCAGTGCATCTTAAACGCATCCAGAAACCAAAAACAACAACAGAAAAAGAAGCAGAAGCAGAATGCCGGCTATTGGAATCGACTTGGGCACCACGTACTCCTGCGTGGGTGTCTACCAGCACGGAAAGGTGGAGATTATCGCCAACGACCAGGGAAACCGGACGACGCCCAGCTATGTGGGATTCACAGAGTCGGAGCGTCTGATTGGCGACGCTGCCAAGAACCAGGTGGCGATAAACCCGAAGAACACAGTGTTCGATGCCAAGCGCCTGATTGGGCGCAAGTACGACGATCCCAAGATTGCGGAGGACATCAAGCACTGGCCGTTCAAGGTGGTAAGCGATGGGGGCAAGCCCAAGATTGGCGTTGAGTTCAAGGGCGAGCCGAAGCGCTTTTCCCCGGAGGAGATCAGCTCGATGGTGCTGGTCAAAATGAAGGAGACGGCCGAGGCCTATCTGGGCGAGAGCATCACAGACGCAGTCATCACAGTGCCTGCCTACTTCAACGACTCACAGCGCCAGGCCACGAAGGATGCTGGCCGCATCGCAGGCCTCAATGTGCTCAGAATCGTCAATGAGCCGACGGCGGCCGCGCTGGCCTACGGCCTGGACAAGAATCTGAAGGGTGAGCGCAATGTGCTCATCTTTGACCTGGGCGGCGGAACCTTCGACGTGTCCATCCTGACCATCGACGAGGGATCCCTGTTTGAGGTGCGGGCCACTGCCGGAGACACCCACCTGGGTGGCGAGGACTTTGACAACAGACTGGTCACACACCTGGCAGACGAGTTCAAGCGTAAATTCAAGAAGGATCTGCGCTCCAACCCACGTGCTCTGCGACGCCTCCGAACGGCGGCCGAGCGCGCCAAGCGCACCCTCTCCTCCAGCACGGAGGCGACCATTGAGATAGACGCTCTGTTCGAGGGCCACGACTTTTATACCAAGATGAGCCGCGCACGTTTCGAGGAACTGTGTGGCGACCTCTTCAGGAACACATTGCAGCCTGTGGAGAAGGCCCTCACCGACGCCAAGATGGACAAGAGCCAGATCCATGACATCGTGCTCGTAGGCGGCTCCACGCGTATCCCGAAAGTGCAGAGCCTCCTCCAACAGTTCTTCAACGGCAAGAGCCTCAACTTGTCCATCAATCCAGACGAGGCGGTGGCCTACGGCGCTGCTGTACAGGCCGCGATCCTCAGTGGCGACCAAAGCGGCAAGATCCAGGACGTGCTGCTGGTGGACGTGGCGCCGCTCTCCCTCGGCATAGAGACTGCTGGCGGAGTGATGACAAAGCTGATCGAGCGCAACTGCCGCATCCCCTCAAAGCAGACCAAGACCTTCTCGACGTACGCTGACAACCAGCCCGGAGTTTCAATCCAGGTGTACGAGGGCGAGCGGGCGATGACCAAGGACAACAACGCTCTGGGCACCTTCGAGCTGTCGGGAATTCCTCCAGCACCGCGAGGCGTGCCTCAGATAGAAGTCACTTTCGACCTGGACGCCAACGGCATCCTCAACGTCACGGCCAAGGAAATGAGCACGGGCAAGGCCAAGAACATTACCATTCAGAACGACAAGGGTCGCCTATCTCAAGCTGATATCGAGCGCATGGTGAACGAGGCAGAGCGCTACGCCGACGAGGATGAGAAGCAGCGCCAGCGCATATCCTCCCGCAACAGCCTGGAGGGTTATGTCTTCAACGTTAAGCAGGCCGTGGAACAGGCTAGCTCCGACAAACTGAGCGAGGCCGATAAAGCATCCATCCTGGAGAAGTGCAACGAGGCCATCAAGTGGCTGGACGCGAACACCACCGCCGAGAAGGAGGAGTTCGACCACAAGCTGGAGGAGCTCACCAAGCACTGTTCCCCGATAATGACCAAGATGCATCAGCAGGGCGGTGCGGGTAGTGCTGCGGCAGGAGCCAACTGTGGCCAGCAGGCCGGTGGATTTGGGGGCTATTCTGGACCCACTGTCGAGGAGGTCGACTAAAGAACACTCGTAATAAGAAGAAGCCATATAGATATATTTACATCACATTGATGAATTCTTACAAGTTCATTTTATGTTTTGAAGACTGAGAAGAATTTTTGGTTTGATTCCACCCTATACGTTTCTAGTATTAGCGAGTAAACTGTTAGTTTTATGTTAGCAACAAATTGTAGATGTCTAAGTTAGAGAAAAAGTCTAAAATAAATAATTTATTTTACCATTTAAAACGAAAAGAATCGTGTTTTACTGTGGACAAAACTTTATTTTGTCGTTTCTTCGTTGGAAACTTTTTGTGAACAGACTTCAGGTTTATATTTTTGTAAGATGAGCGTTTCAAATCGAGCTCATTTTCTTACATTTGTAGATTAGTCAGAATATAGACGAGCTATTTACATGGAATGGGTAATAAAATCATAAATTCACTATATCAGATATTGTTAGCGAGATTAATTCGAATTCTCTAACTAAAGGTCCTTAGTTTAGTGGAGAAAAAAAAAATGGGACACGATAATCCGTGGCTTAAAGTTAAAGTTCCTTCGATATAAGGGGGAAAAACAAACAATGAGACACCATAATTCTCGCGTATGTGCTATTCAATGACCAGGGCATAGTTCTGCACCTCCTCGCATTCCTTGTTGAAGCTGGTGATGAATTGCTGCAGTTTAGCCTCGTGCTCAACATCTTTCCGGGGGCGTTTCTGTAGCGGCTCCGCACCTCTTTTCTTTGGAGATTCGACGCTGTTATCACGCGAGTCCGGCTCGTTCTCCTCGTCCTCGGACGATTCACTGTCCATATACACCACTTGGACGCGTTGCTTCCGCCTGCGCTTGGGCTTCTCCTTCACATAAGTGCGTCTGTGTGCCTGTAAATAATGGAAATAAATTTCGTTTATTAGAAATCGTATTGCAGAGGAAAAACGACAGTGAGAAGCTTTAGTATTTCTGTGCAAGCTGCTTACTACCGATCAAAGATAAACTTGAGTCTTTGCGGCCCTGTTGGCTCAACTGGAACTAATAACGTGTTTCAGTTTGGTTTTAATCTAGCGCCAGCCATTGGTCACGACGTTGTATACTGTGTGCAACGTCGACGACTCTGGGCGCTTGCTTATCTATCTAACAGGAGTTCTAGACCTGGCTGAGCATTCAATTTACCTTTGCGTCAAATGTTGTCTCCAGATCGGGCTCTGAATCTCTGAATAACGCAGCCGACTCGTCTGCAGCCAGTGCAGGTTGCCGTTTCGGCGTCTCCGACAACATGGTAGAGCACAGCACATCCCGAATGTCGCGCTGTTGTGGCTGCTGCTCACCGAAAAATTCGCCTCCACGGCGCAGCGGAGCGGTGGAAACCTGCGGCAGCTCCTTCTCCGTAGGCCGGAGCTCCTTAAGTCGCTGCAGTTTCTCGTGCAACGTCACATTTTGAGGCGCGGAAGTGGAGCATGACTCGGCAGACTCATCCCCTTCGAGGAATTCCTCAAAGCCAAACAGATTGCCGGATTTTCTAGGTGTGTGGACCGTCGTGTTCTGTTCCGTTTTGCGGCGTTTGGGACTGTTTTCTTCCTGCAAGAACTCATCGAATCCGAAAGACTGAATAGCAACAGAACTTGTCCTTGCTGGCGTAGTGGCTTTCGTGGGCGTTATGGGTGTTGTTTGGGTATTCTTCTTCCACGATGGCAACATAACCACCTCCAATATGTTGATGTCTTTCAGAGGAGCACGTTCCTGCAGCGTCCGCCGTGGATTTGGCAAATGCACAACGTTTTCAACGTTCTCCACATCTTTCTGAGCGGTGGCTGCTGTCATGGTTCTATTTGCAATAGCTGGCGGCATATTTTCCTCGTTTGAATCGTTTGCATTCGATCCCAGACTGTGCTCATTCAAGGCCGGACAAATTGACTCTTCGTGGGGTGGATCCTCCACTGGTCCTGCTGCTGCTTCATCTGGTACATAGACATGCTGGCGTCGTTGTATATGATCGCTGGAATACGATGGCAACTGGGATGTGTTGAAGCCGAATACAAATGTGTTCGGCATGGCTGATTCGTCGGATACTCGCCAGGGCGAAGCGCCACCTGAGGGACTGGCCACCACAGTCTGCCGGGGAATCGGGGATATTGCCGAAGCCGTGGCATTGCTATTTGGGCTCTTACGACTAAGCGGTGTGCTCACGAATTTGCGCGCCATATTCACCAGTTCACGGCGTCTCTCTATCGAGTTTTGTGGATTATGTGCCTTAGTTTCATTGAGCAATACTGAACGGGCCAAATGGCTGTAGGCGCCGTCGTGTACGGACGTGTTGGGGTGGTGAGTCGATGCACTCCGTTGGACAGAGAAGCGGGCCTGTGGCGGACTATGCACACTCACTGATACTTGGAAAGGTCCAGCGTTGGGTGGTTCAGAATCACTGCTAAAATCGGCATGATTGTCGGGCTCGAGAATCGGCGACAGGGCCGCGGCCGCCATAGGAATCTGTTTCTCTGGCGTACTCTCTTTGGGCTTTGCATTTTCCAAATTTTTCAAAGAGCATTGCCTTCGTTTACCCACGGCCCGTATCTTCTTTCTAATGGGCTTGGCGCGTTGTCTGCCATCTTTTTTGGAGCGCACCATTAGGCACGCCCTTCCGGAGTTTACCATTTTTTTGATTATATCAGCAGCAGGATCCTCGCGATTCTTATCATCTTCAATCTGAGATTGAGAGAGAAACTCATAGACATTGCGCGTGACGGAGGAACGTGACCGTGGTGGTGGCTGATCTCTGTGGAAGAACCGATGCTCTCGCTCATCCTGCGTTGTTGTACTTTGCGCGGATGTCACTGACTCCGCTGGCTTAGCCAGGGGGAATCGTTCGATGCGAACTCGAACTGGTGTTATAGTTGCAGGCGGCGCGGATGGCGCTGTCTCCGCTGGCTTCGCCAGGGGGATTCTCTCGATGCGAACTTGAACTGGGGCTAAAGTTGTAGGCTGCACTGATTTCGCCGTCTCCACTGGCTTGGGCAGGGCCAATCTCTTGACGCGAATGCGGAATGGTGATGATATACCTGCACCTGAAAAAATGTTATAGATGATCACTTGTGATGGAATTAATTCGTAAAAACAAAATTTACTTGGTAAAATCGCGCCCGTGGCGTTAATTTTTTCCTTCGTCTGTATTTTGGCAACACACATCGTGGAATTGCGAGCTGGCTCAAAAACACTCGTGTCGCATGCTCCAGCGTCCGCCACGGATGGAAAGTGTTGTGATGGGACAGCATTTTGTTTCGAAATCGCTCCTTGACCTCTGAATATTGCATTTTCGAGGGGCTTTATGCGTTTTATTTTAACTACGCATCTTCGAATGCGAGGCACTGCAGTCGGCTTGGCTGCCATTGTGCCGTGGATGTCTCCCGCTGCGGGGTTTGCTAAAACGCGACTTGGGCTTGTTCCTGCTACCGCAATGGGTGCCAAAATGTATTCGCATTCGACCTTTTAATCATTTATTTAGTGATTTTGTTTAGAATTAGTTTTGGGGCACACGGTACAGCTTCGCGTTTTTAACTATGCGCCGCGCTTGGCAACCCTGTGAACGAGGGATGGAATGTCCATCGATAGACTCAAACGGTAGTATCGATAGCTGAAGAACAGAAGATTGAAATCACACCAGCCCTCGCAATGTGACGATAAATAAAAAAATAAATAATTAGCAAATTTCCAAATAATCCAAATTCCAAGTTCCTTGTACTACGGCTTGCACCTGCCTATAGACAAACATCGACAGTGTGTGCGTGGTGTGTTATTCTGTATGTCGATCAAAGTTATATTTGAGCACCCCAAAAAATCGAGTGAAAGTTTTTTCATCTTTGTTTTGTAATTGTAAGTGTAATTCTCCCACCCACAATTGCACTTGCCCCGCGCTACTGCTACTGCCAATATTGAGTCAATATATTCACGCTATAACAGGCGCGGGCGAACAGCAGCTCGTGTGGCTGACAACAGTTCAGTTTTCTTTCGTCACTCTCTCACCAAAGTTAATTCGAATTGCAGTGCAGCAGTCGATGTCTTGGATTGCTACATAAGGCCTTCCCTTCCTTGCATAGTTTTGCGCCAGGTACTGATACGACACGAAAATGAATCCAATCAGAAAGTAGCGCGGAAAAACAGTGCACCACCAGCCCCTCGCGCCCACCCTCCCCAATCGTATATATGGATGCAAATGTATGTACAAATGTATGTACGAGTACATACAAATAGCAACAAATAATTGCAAGCGACCCATTCCCAGGCCCCCTGAAGGCTATCTGTGACGATAGTAAGAAAGAAATAAAAACATCTCGGGCCATATATAAATGTATCTCTGTATCCGCGAAATATGTCTCAGGGTCAAGGACATTTCGTAGCGTTTTGCTTGCCATTTGCATTGTTTGACCTTATTAAACAAGTGAAATTATTTAATTGGCCCTCCACTCCTCTCTATCCCGAAATTAGAACGATTGCCACGGAACGGGGACGAAGGGCTAGGGGAGAAGGAGCGCGCGTACCAAGCACACGACTGTCCGGAGCAACTGCTGCGGCGCTGTGGCTGTTTCCGCGCACAAAAAAATGTGCGATACCAAAGACGAGGCACAGAAATGGAAATGTGAAATCTGCACCTACGAGAATTACCCATCCTCACTGAAATGCACCATGTGCCAGGCCTCGAAGGGGCTGCTGGGCGAGGACATCTTTCGGTATGCCCTTGACACCACCTTTACCTTGAATCACTTACATATGTCTTCTCCTTTCACAGGCTCAGTCCAGCGCAGGAGAACAGCTCCATCCCAGAGGAGGCAGCGTCTGGGCTGGCTGCCGTCGAGCCAACTCCAAAACCGACCTCCACGTGCTACACGCTGCAGTCGCAGCAGCCCCAGTTGCGGCAGAGCAATGTGGTCGACAGCGAGAAGTGGGAATGCAAGGTTTGCACCTATCTCAATTGGCCACGTAGTGTGCGCTGCGTCCAATGCTGCACCCAGCGCGGCGGCGAGGCCATGGAATGCAGCAATGATGATGCCAATGAGGCGGATGCCGATTGCGTGGATCGAGCTGGAGAGGCGTTGCACGCACTACGCATCAGCACGGATACGGAACTCGTGCCCACCATAGACACGGCGGCGCGACAACAGAAGCAACAGCAGCAGCAGCAGTTAATAGGAGCCACTGCCTCGAATCGCCACAGTCTCAGTCCCAGTCCAACCATCGACGATGCCACGTATCTGAACAATCTCGCCAATGCCTCACACAACCAGTCGCCGAATAAGAGGCCTGCCAATCAACAACAACAACAACAGCAGCAGCAACAGCAGCGGGACCCTTCTGTGGCTGTTGCTGTCCCGCTGCAGCCGAAGCATTGCTATGTGGCCAAGTGGGCGTGTAATGTGGGTTGTCCTAAAAACCTGTATTTAATAAGTATCCAACTAATTTGCAATCCTCTTGCAGTCGTGTACCTACGAGAACTGGCCCAGGAGCATCAAATGCTCCATGTGCGGCAAGACACGAGAGCGTGAGATAAGCGGGTCGCAAAACGACTTGCATGCCTCCTCCAGCCAGACCATCCAGGAGGAACAACAGAACGTAGACACCGTCAGCGTCAATAACTCATTCAATAAAAAGCACATTTACCAACTGGGTAAGGGATACAGCGAAAGATGCACCTTAAATTTACTAAACGTTAACATATTATGGATGCGCTTGCAGGTTCCTCGGAAACCATCAACAACTGTGATACGCTACAAGAGCGACAGGAGCGGCGTCAGCGTCAAATCAGGCGACAAGTGGACTGGCAATGGCTGAATGCCTGCCTGGGCGTCGTGGAGAATAACTACAGCGCTGTGGAAGCGTATCTGTCGTGTGGCGGCAATCCGGCCCGCTCACTGACCAGCAACGAGATAGCCGCACTGAATCGCAACTCAGCCTTTGATGTGGGTCATACGCTCATCCACCTGGCGATACGTTTCCATCGCGAGGAAATGCTGCCGATGCTGCTGGCTCAGATCTCGGGTTCGGGGCCAGGAATAAAGCGTGTGCCCTCCTATGTGGCGCCGGATCTGGCCGCGGACATTCGCCGACATTTTGCCAACACGCTCCGTTTGCGAAAGTCCGGCCTGCCCTGCCACTATGTGCAAAAGCATGCCACCTTTGCCCTCCCCGCCGAGATTGAGGAATTGCCCATTCCCATACAGGAGCAGCTGTACGATGAGCTCCTGGATAGAGATGCGCAGAAGCAGTTGGAGACGCCGCCGCCGGCTCTCAACTGGTCGCTGGAGATAACGGCACGTCTCAGCTCACGGATGTTTGTCTTGTGGAACCGCAGCGCTGGCGATTGCCTCTTGGACTCGGCCATGCAGGCCACATGGGGAGTCTTCGATCGCGACAATATCCTAAGACGTACGCTGGCCGACACACTGCACCAGTGTGGACATGTGTAAGTGAAGGGCGGCAAAGGGAGTGTAGAAGCAGGCATTCGCTCACCCATGAGCGTTTTTTTTTCAGGTTCTTCACGCGCTGGAAGGAGTACGAAATGTTGCAAGCTTCCATGCTGCACTTCACTCTGGAGGAATCGCAGTGGGAGGATGATTGGGGCACACTGCTCTCGCTGGCCAGCCAGCCAGGCTCGTCTCTGGAACAGTTGCACATTTTTGCGCTGGCGCACATCCTAAGACGTCCAATTATTGTTTATGGCGTTAAGTACGTAAAGAGTTTTCGTGGCGAAGACATTGGATATGCGCGTTTCGAAGGTGAGCAAACATCTAATATAAATTACATTTTTCTAATTTGAATTCTCTGCATTTCAGGTGTCTATTTGCCTTTGTTCTGGGATCAAAACTTTTGCACCAAATCACCCATTGCCCTGGGCTATACGCGTGGTCACTTCAGCGCCTTGGTGCCCATGGAGCCGTTCACTCGCATCGATGGGCGTCGCGACGATGTTGAGGATGTCACCTACCTGCCACTGATGGACTGCGAGCTCAAGCTCTTGCCCATACATTTTCTCACACAGTCGGAGGTGAGTGTATTCAACTGAATGAAAGATCTATAAAGCAGAAACTGATTCGCTAATGTCCTTGGCAGGTGGGCAATGAGGAGTCAATGATGCGCCACTGGCTGGATGTTTGCGTAACTGATGGCGGTCTGCTTGTGGCGCAGCAAAAACTGGGCAAACGTCCCCTTCTGGTGGCACAAATGCTGGAGGAATGGCTGAATCATTACAGACGCATTGCGTAAGTATGGCTTGATTGATGACTGATGTAATCATGCTGATTTGCTGGTTTGTGTGTTGCCCCCGCAGACAAGTGATAACTGCGCCGTTCATTCGTCGGCCCCAAATAACCCATTACTCCAGCGAGGGAGACTCGGATGAAGAATAGATAGTGCACACAAACCCCATATATATTTATTGTCTCTTAATTATTCTTTTACCGAGTCGGTATCGTATCCGAGGTGACGTTCAAGAGGAGTTTGGAGTGCGGAGATCCTACACACTTGCACTTGCGTTGGAGTTAGCTAATGGAAACTATAGAGAATACGTACACATGCATAAAGTTGAAATTTGTAGTTGTAACTGATTTGAATGAAAAAACTAAAGGTTAAGAATCAAAGTACGAAGGTCGGTAGGTATATCATATCCGTTCCCAATTCAACGTTTGTTGATTTTAGTCAAATTTATTCACATTGGGTCGATGCGGCGTACGATTAGACCATATATAGTAAACGAAATTGAAGCTAAAACACACACACACACACTGGTAGATCAAATTACACTTATACAATAATCTGCAACAATCCATTATGTGCAATCTAGTGCAGGGCCGACTGGGAAGAAATATATGCAGTAAATAACATATATACGATACCTATGTACATGCTAGATGATGTGGATGACAGCTATATCCCTCATGAGCTCGTATGTATGTACGTAAGGATGTATGTTGCAACTTATTCGAAATCTCGATGTACTATTAAAATTTAGCAAGTGGTAAAACAAACACAAACACCACAATGTGGGTGAATATGAAAGTTTCTTATATGTAAGCGTCATTGAAAAGTTTATTGATAGTTTTTAAAACACTTTTTGGAATTATTATGAAGCATTATATACATTCATGCCTATACATAAAATATATTTAATTATATACCTATAACTATATATATATATATATATATATATATATATATATATATAAACTTAACATATACATATATAGAGATCCTATGGTTCCAGAAAGATTGAACAAGGGCCAATAACATAATGAATTTTATTGTAACTGTATAAAAGGAATTTTATCTCATTATAATTTTTGTTAGTAATGTTATAACTATTATCATTATTATAACTTCTAAGAAAGCTTATTGTGCAAATGTACACGCAAAGCGCATGAAAAACAAAAACACATATTTAAATAAAAGTTTTAAGTAAAGATTTAAACGGAAACACATAATGCAATTTTACCTTTACGTAGGCTGTCTGTTGTATCCGTGGCATTACCTATACCCCCTAAAAAAAGAGTCCCATACTATAATCCAATGCCTTGTATTGTGCGAAACGCTTGACAAAAAATGGAAGAAACAGAGGGGAGCTGGTCCTGGCCACATACGTCTAGGGCCTCTTCTTTTCGGCCTCCTCTTCGGACCACAGTTGGAGGAGATAATCCTCCAGTTCGCCCACCACATTTTTGGTAAAGTCTGTGCAGCTTTCGTAGGTCGAACCCGCACTTGAGGTCCACCCATCACAGACATTCGTGGATCCAACATCGCCAGGGCACACATCCGAGGATTCGCTGCCGTCGACGGGCTTCTCCCAATCCTCGATGAGGGTTTCCGCCATGCTACGGTCCTCATCCTCTTCTTCACATGGAGGCCACTGGGGCTTGGGCTGATGTTCCTCATCCTCCAGGCGCCACCACTTCACCTTGTACGAGCTCTGGCCGCATTTCCAGCTCTGCTCTGCAGTTAGCTGACCGATGTTGCACTCGCAGATGAGAACCCGGCCATTGCACACATCGCAGCGCGGCAGATCCCCCTCTGCATGGCGTAAGGGACGTGGAAGCTGCAAGTTTACGAGAGTGCCCGTATTCATTTGGGCGGGCACCTGAAGGCCACACAGAATACTCGCCCTGCGCAGATGACAGCCATCCTGGAGGGTGAGCTTCTTGGGCTCACGACTGTCGCAGGGCTTTGGGTCACCGGGCTCCACCTGCTCGGAGCAGCTACGACTGGTGCAGGCAGCGTCCTCGATCGGGTTACAACGGGCACTCATGCGATTGTAGAGGGCCCTGTAGATCATATCAATCTGCTCATCGTACGACTTGTGCGCCCAAAAAAATGCCGACTGATAGTGTTCGAAGAGCTTGGACGTCTCTCTAGCGGCATGCATCCATGCCCGCTGCTGCCTGCGTAGGGCCATGGCATCCATAGTCCGATTGTTGAGCGACACCGGCGGCTTTCCGTGGAAGAAGGCCGTAAATCCACGCTTGATGATCGAATACGACAACATGGCCTCCACGCTTTTCATCCCGGACTTGAGGCGCAACGCCTGCAGCATTTCATCCCGGTTGAGACGCGACTCTGGTTCCGCATTCGGGATGCACTGTGTCCTCAACTTATCGTGGTAGACAAACGCCCGCCTGATGATGGCCCTGGCCAGGCAGCTCTTGGTTGTGTTGATGCCACAGATCAGCATTATCTGGGCGAGGCTCTTGGCAATGTCCTCCACAACGTCCTCGAACAGCTGGGAATGCAACTTCGGCTTGTAGTTGCAGCAGCAGATGCCTAAGGCATCCTGTAACTTCCTGGTTTCCTCGTGTTTGCTCATTTGTGGAAAATATAATTTTTATTCAAACAAAAAATTTATTGACTATACTCGAATGAAAATGCACTTGCCCTTGCAAGACTCAAAAAACGAAATGAAATTAATGCCTAAAATATTTTCTAATGCTACTGCTACAACTATTATTGGCATGAAAGGAAAAGACTAGAAATTCTAGAATCGGTTGCTCAAGCCACGTTTTTAACATAGTTACAGGCGACGAATCATGGATGTATGGTCGCTTGTTTTTAACGGAAACCCTTTTTGTGGAAATTTGGGAGCATTGCCGTAGAGACCTCCGGATTGCCGCATCTGAAAGTGCGACTCTCGAGTCAGCACCACCAAATGCAAATGCTGATTCGTTGAGTGGCCAACGCTGCAAAATGAAAGTAAATTGTGAGCCCATTCCTTATTTTTGTTGTGCACCGAACATACCTTCGTATAGCGATGTGCCCGTGGTTAGTTCACTCACGAAACTGAGATTCCAACTGGACCAGAAGCGCATAGAGCCGCCCTCCACAGCGGTGGCAATCACATTGAGACCCACTCCCTCCTTAATGTAAGATTAACATACGGCCAGGATACGATCCTCGTGCACCAGATGCTGCACATAGCGGGCATTGACCGAGTCCAGGCGTAAAATAGACTTGCCATTAGGATGCCATTACACACTGTGACAATGTCTCCCGGCATGTGACTAATGGCCACTGGTGGATCTCAGCCGGACGGGTAATCGTGCGAACATAACTCCAACTGAAAGAAACGAATCATTAGATGATGTCTAAAGGAGATTCGTTGCTGGATAACCCTACTCATTAAAATCCTAGATAACAGCAATTCCATTTCGTCCTGCAGTCACAGCAATCTTAAATTCCACGGACAGGGCTATGCAAGCAATTAATATTGAAATTCTTTTTTCCGAGCTGCTTTGAAATGTAATAAATAATCTCTTATTCACAGATTGACATTTTTTTACCTATTAAAGCATTTGATTTATTTTCTGTTTACATATCTTGATCCCGAACACATTCTTGGTATCAGAAAGAAAACTGGCAAACTGAAAAATGGCGTTGAGATAGCTTTAAAAATAGTTTCTGCATTAATTGGGGTCTGGAAGGTCAAGTATTTCCTTAAATCTATAGCATCCTTTACCCTAGGGTATGCAAAATGTGGCTCTACAAATTAATGTTGGCAACGGTATAAAACGTAAGAAAACGTAAGTGAGCAGAAAGTGTAAGGGACCAAAGGGACAAAGGGTCCTTCAACAAAATCCCACAGTGTTGAGCAACAGCAGAGGCGACGTATTGAGTTAACAGAGCAATGTTAGTAAATGTCAGTAAGTTAGAAAAATATCGTAAACAAAAATATCGCACCGATACTATCGTATCAGGAAATAGACGGATGTAATCGATAGATAAAAAGTATCTTCAAACTGAGGCGGCTAGTATCTGAGAGATACACTCGTTTCGTTGCTGCCGTCGGTGCTTGGTGCTGGTGCGGTATTTTTCTGGTCGCAGCTCCTCCGTTTGAAATTGTGTCGCATGAAAAGCATATAAAACCACCATTTTTCACTGTGATCTTTGTCGGCAAAAGGCATTTGTGAATCTAAAGAGCATCTGAATCCGAATCGAGTTGGAAGTTCGCGTTGAGCACACCACACCACACCCACACACGCGCACTGTGCCCGCTACGTAGATATTGCGAATGCATACGGCGAAAGATACAAATAGAAAAAATCTAAGCAGAAGAAAAATTTTGTTAGTGAAGTGAAGAGGAAGTAGTGGTGACCTGTGCGCGTGTAGTTGTGCTTTCCCCGTGCGTGTCGTCAGTGTGTGCGTGTTTCTTTCCCTCCCCCATTTTGCAGGCGCAAGTGCGAAGAGCATAGCAGTATCTGTATCTCGCTATGGGTAAGTTATCTGGCCACACACTGTCCCTCTCTCTCCCTCTGTGTGTTGTGCTTGTGTGTTTGTCTGCGCAAAGCCATCGAAAGAGGGTGGTGGTGGTGGGCCGCCGTGGGCCCTCCTGCCTCTCAGTTAGAAGCTGATGGCATTATCGGTATTAGAAGCAGACTAGTGGCACTATCAAGGTATGGGATATCCGAGAACGGTTACAAGAAAGGGAACGAAACTACACAGCCTGCGACTACCGTTAATCAATATTCGACAGCTGGGAATCCGTACTATACGCTCTAAAGTGGGGGGATCTCTGGGCCTCTCTCTCTCTGTCTATCTCACACATACCTCAGCGCTTACCCTCTCACATGTGATTGGCACGGTCTGGGGTCTTGTCCACGTCCACTCCCTATTTTATTTCTCAGCTGCGACGGCGATGACGTCACATATCAGTTGCTGTAAGAACAAGTTTTATTTTTTGCCATGCCGTCGTCCCGTCGCTTCGTCGGCCATCGACTGCAGCGCGCCCCAAATCGACTTGTGATACCGGAGATGGGAGAACCGAAGGAGAACGAAAAAAACCTGACCGAATAAACCTCAACGTGCTTGTGCATGCAACTGCAATTACACACGATACCGTTAGGGTGTCCCCCGCCCATACCTGTAAATCTACCGTTGAATCTGGCGCCGAATGAGCTTTTTCTATGGCTTTCAGTTCATGTGGCGAGCCCTACTCTGTACATACATATATTTACATATATACCGTTGGTTCTCCGGCTCTCCCATGCTGTGATTAATTACTCGACAATCCGTCCGTCTCGTCCCTCCGGCCTGGCCCTAATTGAGTTCATGTGCTGCCGCTGTAGCTGCCGATGGGGCTGGGATCGGGCGGGAGCCACTTGTAGTTGTATGCGTGCCTAAAATGCCTAATTGACTTGGAGTTCGCTTCGAGGAGGAGTCGATTCGGATCGCATTGGACCGGAGTGGGAACCGGACCCCATAATGTGCAGCGCCGTTCGTCGCTCTCCACGCTCTCCAAAAGGCTCAACAATAGCCATATAGTCTCCAGCAACAACTACTCAACCCAAAGTGAACATGAACTCATGACAGGCGCACATTGACTTGCATGGGGTTTCCTTTTTAGCTAGTGCTCAAATGAAAACGAAAGGGGCAAACCCAAACGAGTTGCCTCCCCGGGCCGCCACCCCCCTTATTCATTTAGGGGATCTTTCTCATTTATTTACCCGTTGATTTGTTCGTGCACGAGTACTCGGACGTAAGCTGTGGCTGTGGTGTGGTGCATTCGCCTGCATTTCATTTCATTTCCCAGGCGGGGTTATATAGGTCAGAGCACTTGCATAGAAAGTGGCATCTTCTCTTGTGTTTTTGTCGTCTCCAGGCACGGCAGGCAACTATTTCAGCTTTGCTCCCCCTCACCCCCTCCCCCTTTCACTCGCCTAATTGAATGCTATTTTTGTGGCTGCAGCGTCATCGTTTTTGTGTGTGTGTGTGCAGGCGGCGGCTCTTTTCACTTTTCGTCTAATAAGCATACAGGAAGCACTTTCAAAATGATCTCTGAACCAACAACTTAAATACAGCCCGTGCTCGTTGAAACCACACAGTGCGGTGCGTCGTCAGGTAGCACAGCATAAAATAACACTTTGCAAAGCAATTTAAATTTGATGAGTAATGTGGAGAGCGCATAAAATACACACTCGTGCATACACATATTGTATCTGTGTACTTTTTGTCTATATTATGTTGTGGCTCTTCTCCACAGAAACATCTGTGGGAGTGCGAATGTGGGCGTGGAATGCATGAGCGAGAGATGTTTGCTTTCGCTCTGGGGATTATTTATTGTTTGGCTGAAAACACGCTCTTGTTCAGTCGGAATGATATTTGTGTACGACCGACTCTAATCCCCAACAGGCTTCACCTGTTTCCGCAAACTGCCTTGACCTGCATTGTCCTCGACATTATCCCGGGCACAGACTGTCAAGGATTTGACGACGCACTTGCTCGCTGCGCATTCGGCTGCATGTCATGGCCATGACAGTGTTCTGTGTACCCGTGAGTGGTTTCGGTTTCTTCCGGAGAAGGTCATTCGTTCTGTTTAAGGTTAGGGATGTTCAATCTCTTTGGGGCGCGGCTAAAATTTAATTAAAATATTCGCTCTGCCATGCAGACTGACCTTTCGACACAGAACCGTATTTGTGGAATGGAATCGAATCGTATGGGGCTGTATTGTATGCCTCAAATGTGCGTTCTACATGCAGGCCGAGGCGCGACTTTAACCTTGGACTTGCCCCCTGGCTGCTCTGCTCCGCTTCGCTCTTGTTGCTGGACGGGTTTTTGGGCTGTTTTTGTGTTGATTTTTTGTTTTTGTTTGTATTTCAAATGCGAGAGTGCCTCTCCACTAACCAGTTTGTGAGGCACATGCTCCGGCACGGCTGCTCTGCCACAACTCAAAAATAATCATAAAAAAAAGCAGCTCCGCGGTCGATGGCGGCGCTACAGACGCCGCCGATGACATCATCGGGGCACTAGGCACTACACCACCAACAAAACATACATAGCTCTCCTCTCCGTAATTACAATAAAAATGAAAATGTGCGCTCAAGCTTTTATTATACTAACTAGGCGGCAACTCGTCGCGACTCTCTCTCTCTCTTTTCTCTGTCTGTCTCTGGCTCTGCCTCTCCTGTGTCTGTTGCATGAAAATGTAATTTTCACATTGGAATTGTTTAGAGTTGAGTTCGCAATTATCATGGATCTGCTAATGCGAGCGGAAAACACTGAAAACCCAATAAACAAAATGCCAAAATCAATATGCAAATTCCAGTGTGTGAGAGATTGCATAATAAACCGTCAGACAACAACATAAATGAAATGAAATGAAATTAATTGAAACGAAACACGTACACAAAAAATTTAAACAAACACCAATACACATACAGTTACTCGTATATTTAATACATATATTACTTTCAACGGAAGCCCACGCTAGTGACGAAAGCCACACTACCGTAAAAAACCGATTGTACACAAAATAAGAGACGAGTAACTGTATTATCAGATGTTCGGACATTCTAATTGAACGAATTCGCTGAACGACAAACTCGCTCTCTCTCTCTCTCTCTCTGCTTGCGTCATCGAACTAAAATAATAAATATATATACAAATTTACATATGTAGAGTCTGGTGTGTATTTGCGTTCATCATCAATGATGTATGGATCATACAAACAAATTACGATATCTACCTATGTATATGCCAGATATTCCCTACAAATGTAGGGAACTTAAGAATGTCAACGACTTTTTATTGATTTTATTACTCCCTTCAAAGCACACCCCAAGGAGTGTTTCCCTTGAGTATTTATTTTATTTAAGTTCATTGCACGCGTGCTTTACTCCGGTAACGGATCGCACCGTTTCGTATTTCAGGGATTATTGATGGCTAAAATTCTACAATGAAAATAATATGTACATATGTACCTAAATAATTTTCAATTTTGATCCCGGCTTGCACAAAAGCAAACAATTTTCCAAACAAACATTCAACATTCTAGTCCGATTATAGCTTCCAGATTATAAGCGATACTATAAATACAAACAAAGATAAGTTCCGAACGCGGCATTTTTCTTTTACCATATTCACAGTGAAAACTTTATTTAAGAATTAATTCATGGTTTTATTCCACGCTTTGAAAAAATTAACAAACAAAAAAAGAAGAAAAAACTGTACAAGAATTTTTGTATGCGATAACAATCCATATACATACATATGTACGTCATAATAATTATAAAAGCTAACTGTTTAATTGTTGGTCTTTCATTCGTCGCACAAACACACACCTTATCGATCATTTATACAGAAATACCCACAAAAGGCTGACAAAAGGGGGGGAAAAACAAATCAACAAAGAGAAAGAGAGAGAACAGCATTGCGTTCTCTTTTCATGCCACAGAGAACGTTGCAACAGGCTGGTTTTAGATCTGTTAGATCTACGATTTAATCAACCGCGCCACACCGGGGGCCCCTGTTGAATGCTGGCACCGGCAAGAAACCGGCCGACTGGTAGATCAACATCAACCCATCATCCAGTCATGGCCAACAATTTGTTTCGTTACGTTTCGTGTGATGCCGTCATGGCTCTGAGTCTGGGTCTGGTCTCCCCTCCGACAGACAGATCGTTGTGTTGTGGGAATTCGTGTGCGAGTGGAGACGTGTAACCGTATAACAATTCTGTTCGGTTTGGACAGACATAAATATGAATATTTGGAAAAACTGTATGTACGTATATGTATTACGCAATGCTCTCTGAATGATAGAACAAACCCAGTCATTGATCAAACAGATGATAAGAGCTAAGGCGTATCTGTGTTTGCATTCACAAGTAATCAGAGTGCACCAGAGCACTTTTTAGAATCGATTTAAAATAATGTACGAGTGTATTTGCTGCTCTGAAAATATATCTACACATGTGGTGGAGTGTCTGACAACTGTTCAGATACACATAATATATATGTAGATACATGTCAGATCTATTTAACCTGTTCCACTTGTCTAAAGTGCGCTTGCACACTTGTGTGTACATTTAATGAACATACATATATCTATATGTATATATATACTTACATAAACAGTGAACGTCTGTGTCTATACCGCCCTTGGCCTTATCAATGATAAGATTAATTGTTTGCCTTGCGCATGAGTCATTCGTCCTAAAGGTGGGACGATATCTGTTTCAGAGAGTTGGCCTAGACGCTGACTACAGCTGTCAGTAGAATTAAACTAAAGGTATATCTTTATATACAAATATACCATATACGATTCCCATACAAAATGAACATACACATACGAATATATATCATTCAAACGGGGCTTTCAAACGGGCCCGGGCCCGGTCCCGGGGCTGTGCCCGGCCAAACGGGGCAAGGTTGGGGCATTATCGCATCACATGCATATGACATCAGCACTGCTTTGCGGTGCGAAATACGTAATCTGGACGACTGCGACGGTTGGTGGCGTCGATTGAATGAATTGGATTAGAACAGAGCAGAGCAGAGCCCCAGCCCTAATCTAATCAATTCCTAATTGTATCTGCAATACAATAATCTCTAATCGATGCTCTTCTCTTCTCTCCTCTCCTCTCGATTGCAGGTAAACAAAAAATTTACTGTGCAAAATGCACGAAAAAATGCTCCGGCGAGGTGTTGCGCGTGGCCGACAATCATTTCCACAAGGCCTGCTTCCAGTGCTGCCAGTGCAAGAAGTCCCTGGCCACCGGCGGATTCTTTACAAAAGACAGCGCCTACTACTGCATACCGGACTACCAGCGGCTGTACGGGACCAAGTGTGCCACGTGCCAGCAGTATGTGGAGGGCGAGGTGGTCAGCACCATGGGTAAAACGTACCACCAGAAGTGCTTTACGTGCTCCAAGTGCCAGCAGCCGTTCAAGTCCGGCAGCAAGGTGACCAACACCGGCAAGGAAGTCCTCTGCGAGCATTGTGTGTCCGGCGGTGCCCCCGTTTCGCCGACACGACAGGCGGCCGTCTCGTCGCCAGCCCCGCCAGCGGAGAGCCCCACTCGGGCCACCGCCCACCAGCAGCTGACGGGGGGCGTTGTCTCGCACAAGGCGCACCTGAAGGAGGACTACGATCCCAACGACTGTGCCGGGTGCGGGGAGCTGCTGAAGGAGGGCCAGGCACTGGTCGCTCTGGACAGGCAGTGGCATGTCTCCTGCTTCCGCTGCAAGGCCTGCCAGGTGGTCCTGAACGGCGAGTATATGGGCAAGGATGCGGTGCCGTATTGCGAGAAGTGCTACCAGAAGGGCTTCGGCGTCAAGTGCGCCTACTGCAACCGCTTCATCAGCGGCAAGGTGCTGCAGGCCGGCGACAACCATCACTTCCATCCAACATGTGCCCGCTGCACCAAGTGCGGCGATCCGTTTGGCGACGGTGAGGAAATGTACCTGCAGGGCAGCGCCATTTGGCATCCACGCTGCGGTCCCGGACCCTCGGAGTCCGGCATAATACTGAACGGCGGCGGTGGCAACACTTCGGTAGTGGGCGGCGCCTCCAATGGCAACTTCACAGACACCGAATGTGATCGCATGAGCTCCAGTGCACTGAGCGAAATGGTATGTACAGGCCGATCCAATAGTTTTACTTGGCATCCTCGGTATCCGTTAACCAGTATCCGGTATCCGTAATCCCAACACCAAAGCGGCTGCTGTTCTTGCTACTAATCTGAATGCTCCGCACATTAAGCACCCATACCTATACCTATACCTATACTATAATCCACACTCTTAGATTCTGATCAATTCCGATCAGAGACACCCACCATGCAATTAAGATTATTATGATTTCATTTTATAATTTCTTTTGTTGCATTTTAGTTCACTTTATTTTGAGCTTGCGTTTTTGATTTCTGTTCGTTTTCAGTACATCCGCTCCAGAACACCGAGTATAAATGGTTCACTTTATTCCTCTAGCCGCAAGGTTTGTTTTATGATTTTTATGATTTACCCCGTTTTTTTTTCGTTATCATTTTGGAATACTAAAATCTTTAATCAAAAAAAAAGTCCACGGCACTGCATGTAATCCCCTGCGTAAGTGAATCGCTGACTAATAATCTGGAATGATTTTCAGCATTACCGCACCGTCAGTCCTGGTCTGATACTCCGCGAGTATGGCCGACCGATCGGTGAGGATATATCGCGCATTTACACCTACAGCTATCTGACGGATGCACCGCACTATCTGCGCAAGCCGATCGATCCCTATGACAAGACGCCCCTCTCGCCACACTTTCACAGGCCAGCATCGTATGCGACGACCAGCAATGCGGGCTCCGTGGCCGGCAGTCGGCCGCCATCGCGTCCCCATTCCCGCACGCGTAGTGCCATGAAGGTGCTGGTGGATGCCATACGGTCGGAGACGCCACGTCCCAAGAGTCCGGGCATGAACAACGAAGAGCCCATTGAGCTGTCGCACTATCCGGACGCCAAGAAGCCATTGCCCGGCGAGCAGCCGAAGATCGAAAGGGATGACTTCCCAGCACCGCCCTATCCCTACACTGACCCGGAGCGCCGGCGACGCTACAGCGACACCTACAAGGGAGTGCCCGTCTCGGACGACGAGGACGAGAATGTCCAGAATGGCAAGCAAACGAATGGCAATGCCAAAAATGGCGAGGAGCAAAGGTGGGTAAACCAAATGACAAGAGAAAAGCCATAAAACTATAAAAATGTTTCCCCTTTCCATTTGGGAAACAGACGCCTTCAACGAGAGGCGGCGGAACTGGAGAAGCTCAACTCGGGCATTGGTTCGGTCATTGCCAAGGACCTTAAAGAGCACGCCAAGTACCGAAAGTGGAAGCAGAACAACCTTGATCCTCGCAATGCCTCGCGCACGCCATCAGCCTCAAAGGAACCGCTCTACAAGTTGAGGTAGGTCCTGGGGCATATCCTTATATTTTGGCATAATTTTGACTCTGTTGTGCCCGTTGCTCCTGTTGCAGATACGAATCGCCCATCGGAGCATCGCCATCACGCCATCTGGACGCACAGAAGCCCTTCTATGAGGACGAAATGTTCGATCGGTCCACAAGCTATCGCGGCTCGCTGGGCAAATCGCTGGGAAATGCGCCCAGTTACAATGGTAATCGTCTAGCCGTAGTACTTATATTCCAGTCTCGTGCTCGTTTGTTAGGGTGTGATTCGATTCGATACTATATATAGCCAATTACGTTTATAGCCATACATTCCTATCGATCGCCGCCAAAGCCCGGATACGGATTCAAAACGACTACTCTGCCCTATATACGCAACGGCTACAGCTCAGTAAGTGCTGCCCCGTGGCTAGATCCAAACCTACTCTCCGGTGCTGGGCACTCATTTGTGCTGTGCTGTTCTGTAGCTACAAGATCTCTTAATATACTCGTACTATACACGTATTTGGCAGTCCAAACACTCTTTTAACCCATAATTCTTGACATTTAACCTTAACCTGTGGCTGACTGCATTCGTTTGTGTCTTTCTCATCCTTTACTTGTTGCTGCTGCCTCGGCTGCCTCCTCATGGACGGATGATCCTATCCATAATTAACAAACAAAAAAAAACAAAACATTTTGAATAACATCTCAACTGGTTGGTTGGTCTGCTGCTTTCTTGTGTGTCTAAACCTAAAATTCTATGCTATCCAAAAATGTCTGTGTGTATGCCTTGTTGCCTTGAACCGCATTCCCCCATTCCATCGAACACTAATCACTAATCACTCCACACTAACACACTCCACAAAACTAACCGAAACTGAACTCGAACATTTACATCATACATCCAACTCCAACTACTCTGCTCAGTGGTGAGCGCCCTGCGTCATGTACCCAAACCTGGATACGGCCTGGCCCCACGATCTCACACATTCAGTTCCACAACATCTGCCGCCGCCACGATGCATGGTGCCACTACTGTAAGACTGCTTTCGTTGTCGTTGTAATGCCATAGATCTTATAATTTCCCCACTTCTATTTTGTGTATGCGTATGATCGGCATTTCTTTTTTTTAGTTACATTTATCTTGCCTTGCACTTGTTTATGGGTTCTTCCTGGTTTTGCATGATTCTTTAATTCCACCCGTACCCGTATAAAGTTATTAAATTTGTATTCTGCTTTGATTTAATCAGGATTTCTCTTATGGAGGACTGGGCGACAAAACGCACAGCACAGATCTGAGCTGTGGGAAATCGGAAGGTAAGTTTTCCGTATATTCTATATAATCCCTGCTAATTTTATAATTATTTCTTTTAGCTTCTGTGGATTCGATCACCGAGGGAGATAGACGCGCCTTGATGGGCGGCGACCTGCCCGCCTCGAGCACCTATTCTGGTGCACTCTCGTACCACTATCCCCAGGCGGGACTCATTCGACGAAGTCTGCCCAACATGGCACACTCGATGCTGGTGCATGAGCCAGCCAAGATCTATCCTTACCATCTATTGCTAATCACAAACTATCGTCTGCCTTCGGACGTTGATCGCTGTAATCTAGAGGTAAGCTCCAGTGTACTTCATTTGTCTATATCCTTAATATTTGATAATCCCTTGATGTATCATCTGCAGCGTCATCTGTCGGACATCGAGTTTGAGCACATCTTGCAGTGCGTCAGATCAGAGTTCTACCGCCTGCCCCAGTGGAGGCGCAACGAGCTGAAGCGGCGGGTGAAGCTTTTCTAAGCGAACGAACAGGACAGGATCGGGTCGGATCTGCACCTGCTGGATGGAGTGGAGAGGAGGCTGCTTGCGACGAAACCAAAATAATACATTTTACCTTAAAAGAAAAGGGGTTAAAGAAAGAGCAAAATTAATGGGAAACTATGCTAATTTCACAGCCAGTTTTGAAACACGCTTTAAATAGTTGATGCAAGTGAAGCTGAAACTAAAACTAAATTTAAACACATACAGTAGTTACAGTTACAGCGCGGAACGGAACGGAAAGGAACGAAACAGAACGGAGCGGACAGTTTATTTTTTTAAGAATTAGTTGCGCCTAAAGAGAGTAGATTGTAACTAAAAGGAAGGAACACTAAGGACAAGAAAATCCCAAATAAATACGAAATGTATACAGATTTCAATTATTTAGCGAAAACATTGCATGTCTGTCATGAAAGCTTTTTATACACAATGCAGCTGCATATTCTAGTAATTGGATTCGTTTGCTAAATTACACGTACAGTTTTTTACTTCAAACTCAAAAACACGTTCAAGGGCTAAAGAGAACCGTTAAGCATCAAAGAAAGAAATAAATGTACCTTCAGCAAAGTTGAAACAGCAGCAAAAGGCGCTAAAAGAACAGCCGGCCGGCCAATTGTTGCATGTGCGGCATCAAAAAATAAACGCTAAACCATTATGCAAATTTTATTTATTACTAAATATTTTATTTATTTATTTAAATAGAATATGTCAAAGATTAAACCAGAGATAATAAAAACAGGACAAAAGCAATGTACGCTATTATCTGTTTTTTTTTTTTGTTTTAACAAATATTACAACCTCTTGGAAGCGGGTGGTGGGGCAGTTTCTACAGTTTCGACTTAACTTTGGACGCAATATGTTATGCTAATGTAATGTGAGGAGTCAACAGAATTAATGTCTTAATATTAAACTAGTAAATGTCACAGTTTATCGAGATTCTCTCTCATTCTATATTGCAATCGCATCGCAGCACTAATTTCGCTTCTGGATTCCATCGTCAGTGGATAAACTGTACGTTAATTGTGTCTTCATCACCGTAAGACTGCTGCCAATGATCTTCTTGTGGTAAATCTGACGCGTCACAAAGCCAAATTCGTCATAGAAGTCGCGCTCATTCTCCTGCCACTCGGAAATGGTACACTCTAGCGAGCCATAGCCACCTGTGGCGCAGTTCTTCGATACAAGACGGATCATGGGCTCCATGATCTTTTGATAGGGATAGTCCGGAGCAATGGCGAAGCGACAAATCCAAGCCGCATTGTACACAGCATGGTGATTTTTTACACTTATGGCGGCCACAATTCGACGACGGAATTTCCTTTTGTATTCCTCGTCGTAAGGACAATTCTCCACAAAGATCTCATAGCTGGCCTCCTTGGGCGAACAGCGAAAAATGAATGGCTCGTAGCACTCTGCCACCAAGGATTGGGAGGGTGTCACCTAAAATAGCGGAAAGAGATAGTAATATCTATTTAGGGTTTAAGTTTGGACATGAATTCGATGCCACAAACCTTCATCAGCTCCATTGCCTTGGCGTAGAAGGAGAAGTACGTGCTGGTGAATAGAAAGAAGATGCATCCGGGTACCGAGAGGGTACAGAAGAGCAGTGGCACGCCCAGAAATATGAAGAAAATCGCCCATGTGATGACTATGAACTGCAGTGTAATCTGATGCCAGACAAAATAAACATTTGAAATGATAAATACCGATAGGACACGTATCTATTCTATGTGTATGTATATACCTCTCGGAACATCAGGGCGAAGAAGGATTTTGTGGAGAACGACATAATGTAGTCCCGCACCAGATCCTGACACTTGAGTTCATCATCCTCCCGGTAATTGCGTATCACGATAAAAGGCTGCATATTCTTATCATTAAAACCAAATAAAATAGATAAACAAAACAAAAACACTCCCAAAGTGCACCAAATTGTTGTTCTTTTAATCCAGTGCTGGAAAATACGCGTGTGAACTAGTGTACAGAAAGTGTTTCCATAATAAAAATAGGTCTGATTGTTTTTATTTTCTAATAAGGTAAGCATATAATCTTTAAATGAATGAAATATTTGATTTTTTATTGTTAAATTGTTTATTTAATCGCCGTACTCTCTCTGCAAGTACGGTCATACAGCAAATACGGGCATACGGGGTAAATTGTAAAATAGCGGCTAGCATAATTTATAGCTATATTCCACGAACATTTTTCGTTATTTTAGCTTTTTAAAAATATCTGAAGCTCCACTTATTTTTATGCTTAATTTAAATACTTTTGTAGTATTTTTTCCAATTAAGCAATTTAATTTTATCGTTTTTAACTATGAAATATATTTAATCCAGTTTTATACCTTCACAAACGATGTATTTCACAATTCATGAAACGAGGGGGAAGAGAACGTTGTGAGTCGCCTTTGCCGCCTACTTAATTCCTACTTTATACCCAGGCATTTTTCAGTATTTTTCGTTCTGGCTATAGTAATGATTCGACCTGATCCAGATTCGGCAACCTCGGGGATACACTCATTCTCCCTGATACATTTTTGGTTTTCTCGTATCTTAAAAATAGTGAATGCCAGTTTTTCGTCCTTTGTGGGGACGGAAGGGAGCGTGGCAAAATTTTAAAATACACTTGTATTGGAGTGATATAATAATTTAAAAACGCTAGATACAGTGGGAAAATAGCTAAATTGGCAACACTGAATGTACCACTGATTTCGGCAATGCCCAACACTAGTTTGCAAAAACCGAAATAAATAACATTTATTTTCGCCAGTTCTTAAATCCTGAGAAAAATGGAACACGGCGCCGCCCAACAGCTTGCGTCTCAGCAGGGTGAGCAGCGGCAGTTTATTTGCGGCGTGATCGAAGGTTTCTACGGCCGCCCTTGGACCACGGAGCAGCGCAAAGGTCTGTTTCGCAAACTCAAGTCGATGGGAATGGACTCGTACATGTACGCCCCTAAGGACGACTACAAGCACCGAGCTTTCTGGCGAGAGCTATACACGGTCGAGGAAGCGGATCATCTATCGAGTAAGCATTTGCTTGTCTGTGTTCTCTTGGGTTTTTGGGCCTAATTTCTCTGCGTTCAGGTCTGATTGCGGCCGCAAAGGAAGCCGGCATCGCCTTCTACTACGCCTTGTCGCCTGGACTGGACATGACGTATAGCAGTCCGAAGGAGATAGCCACACTGAAACGCAAGTTGGATCAGGTCTCTCAGTTCGGATGCGAGGCGTATGCATTGCTTTTCGATGACATAGAGTCGGAACTGTCCAAGGCCGACAAGGAGGTGTTCCAGACATTTGCCAATGCCCATGTCTCGGTTACCAATGAGATTTTTACTCATTTGGGTGGCCCAAAGTTTCTGTTCTGCCCAACGCAGTATTGTGGCACCCGCGCCGTGCCAACAGTACAAGAATCGGAGTACTTGAACACCCTGGGTTCAAAGCTCAACAACGATATAGATATTCTCTGGACCGGAGATAAAGTCATCTCAAAGACAATATCTATTGAATCCATACAGGAGATAACGGAGGTCCTGCGACGTCCTCCGTGCATCTGGGACAATTTGCATGCCAACGACTACGACCAGAAGCGTGTATTCCTGGGCCCGTACACAGGCCGATCTCCGGAGCTGATCCCCCATCTGCGTGGAGTGATGACCAATCCCAACTGTGAGTTCTACGCCAACTTTATTGCTATCCACTCGCTGGCCTCCTGGTCGCGTTGCAGCGTGGATTCCAAGATGAACAGCTCGCTGAGCTCCGATATCAAGCTGGAGACTGAAAATGAGGATGAAATGCCCACAGAGTTTCTCTCTAAAAACGTATATCATCCACGAGTAGCCCTCAAGTAAGTACTCACAAGCGTGATGGATGGATTATGTCCTATTAAAACCCATTTTAGGAATGCCATTTCGGATTGGCTGCCGGAATTCTTTGTGGAGAAGGAGGCCTGGGGACCCATAACCAAGCCACAGCCGCAAGTTCAAATGGTTATGCCCATTATACCGATCATACCATCGATCAATACCTGCATGAGCTTGACCACCACCACAACCACATCGACAAACACCCGGACTGTTCCCGAAGTGAACACCACCCAGCTGCAGGCATTGGCCGATGTCTGTAGCACTGTCAGCTCCTCGATGACCCCAATATCCAATCCGGTGATGAACTCTCTGGTATCGCCCACTAAAGTGGTGACCAATGATGACATTATTAATCCCATACCGACTACAGCTGCTTGCAACATTGAGCTGCCCAAAAAGATACCAATCTCCATTGTTCCAGTGCCCATCATGGAGGCCAAGAGCGCCGAGGCTGAGTCTGTGGGACTCAATTTGGGCAATCAAATCTTCGAGTCAATCGCATCCAGAGGAAATCCGGCAGAAGATTTGGAAATTGAATCAAAGGATCAAGAACTGGACGCAACTCTGGAGGAAGAGGAGAAGCAGGAGCCTGTGGCCAGCCTCATCGTGGACACAATGCTGGATGACACAAGTCTGAGTCCCCTAAGCGGCGGCGGCAACGAGCCCATGGAATGCAGCAGCAGCATAGCCTCCCAGGTCTCACCAAAGGAGGAGGAGATCACCAAGCTGGTCACCGATGATGTGCTCATGGAGTCTGTGAACGATGTGCACGTAAGTAAAGTCTAATTCGATCTTGATACCGACTAAAGTCACTCTTTTACTCGCAGAGCATGCATGTGGAAAGTATGACCTCATCCCCGCTATCGAACACAGAAATGCGTGAGCAGGATCATGAGTAAGTGTCGGTAATAACCGTAATATAAGCGTCACCCCTACGTTTTCTTCGGTTTTTTTCCAGAACGGAAGGCGTCATGGAGGCATCAAAGATAACTACGGAAGATCTGGGATTGCTCTGTGATCTGTTCTATTTACCATTTGAACATGGCAGCCGAGCCCTCAAGCTGCTGGAAGAGTTCAACTGGCTGAAGACCAATGCGAATGTAATCCTGAAAGAGCGCTCCGGCGGCAGGGGGGATGCCAGCAAGATCACCAAGCCGGAGGTAACCGAGTGGATGCAACGGTGCGAGAACTTTGACGTGCTCTGTGGCAGCGTCGGGGAGCTGCTCTTTAAAATAGCCAACTGCCAGAACAAGGAAATCTGCCATGAGCTTTACTCGTATGTGTGGGACATTTCTGGTGCTCTCTCGCTCCTAAACTGCTACATTAAATGGCTGTCGTTGGGCCAGTTCCCGCAGAACATGTCCTCCTATACGGAGGGCAGTTATACGTGTAAGTGTGCAGTGAGCATTGCTCAAGATCCCAATGGAAACCTAACAAATCTTTACACCACAGGGTTCAGCAAGGGCTGGAAAGAGGCTTTCATGTCGGGCGACCAGGAACCGTGGGTCTTTCGCGGCGGTCTGATTGCCGACCTGCAGCGTCTGATGCCCGTAGATTCTGGCAATGATCTGTTTGTCTACAAGTTGCCTGAGCAACCAACGGCCAGCTATTATCTCCTGAGACCGTACCGCAATGCCGACGAGCTGGACGTGATCAACATCTGCACGCGCACATATCTGCAGTGGCACAGCGGACTGGATGGCGCCGACAACATCCACATCAACTTTCCCCTGCCCTCGAGCGTGGCCAATATTGTGGCCGACTCCATTGTTGGCCCATACATAACGCTCAATCCCCAGCTGTGTATAGTGGCGTACGATGAAAACGGTGCTCTTGTCGGCTATGCTTGTGCAGCCTTGGATGTCAACGTGTTCCGGCGCAATTTGCAAATGTGCTGGATGGAGGAGCTGCGTGAAAAGTATCCAAAAAATATTCACGAGCTGGACGGCGAAGACGAGTCAAGCGTTCAGTTAAATAAGCTACTTGCACATTTCTTCGATGAGTTTCACAACCAGTACGATGAGGTTCAGGACTGTCCCGCCGAAGTGAGAGATACCTTTCCGGCCGTTCTGACTGCTGCCACCCTAAAAGAAGCCGAGGATCGTGATAGCGGCATCACCAAACGCATACTGACCGTCCTGTTGGCCGCCCTGCGTGCAAACGGATGCTTTGGTGTGCATGTCTGTGTCCCAGATCACGATCCCGGACAGCTAAGCTTCTACACCAAGATCGGTTTCGTCGAGGTCTTCCGCGAGGAGAGGAGCAAACGCATCTATTTGGGACGCCGTTTTTAGCATCAACAGTTTCGCGGGTTTCGCCGTTTTTCTCTGTGGTAAACGTGTCAATTTGGCTCTGCCTTCCTCGCCCATTGTTCCTTAATATTCTGTATTCCGGCTGGCCATGCCACAGCTCGTCCCCGTCCCTGGTCTCTTTTTGTATTTTCGTACGATTTTGTATTACTGGCCAACTAAATGGTTCAGTGGGATACTGTGCGCGCCCGTGCGCAGTTCTCTGACAGTCGCTCTCCTCCTCTCTCAAGCATTTATCTTAAGGATAGTTTTTCTTAGCACGGAGAACAATAAAACTACAAACTATTTAATAATAAATGCAGGCTTATTCCTCAACTGTTGCCGCTCACTTGTCGGGTCTGCTTATTCAGATCATAGAACCACACCGTGTTCACCCCATCCTCAATGATGCTCTCCGGCTCTAGGTTTGGCAGCTTGAACCGGCACGCGATGATCTTTGTGTTATGCGGGCACTCGGCGATTAGTTTGTGCTCCAAGTCCTTCATCATTTGCTCCACACCGAATATGACCACAAAGTTGTAATCTTTGATGTCGAACTTCCACAGGTCACGGCGGTAGAAGCTTGCCTGCCTGGTCACGCCATGACGAAGCGCCGAAAAGCGAGAGTAGTAGACAAGCCAGGGATTCAGCTCCACGCCATCTGTTTTCAGTCCCGTTGTATGCTGGGCCGCCGCTGAAATGGATTACATAAGATGACATAAATGGGGCCGGTCGATCTGTTGTACGAAAGGATAAACTCACCAAGCACGATGCGACCGTCTCCCGATCCAATGTCCAACAGCTTGCCGGTGGCATTTTTTGGCAGAAAGCTAAGGACGTTCTGGATTTGTTCCGTGGTCGCCGGTACATAAGGCAGGCATATCTTACGGAAGGCAGGAGCTACAAACGAGGCGCACACAATAGATAGTCCAATACCTACGCCACCAGTGGCTGCAATTAGGATTTTTCCACCAGTTGACATACTCTTAGGGCCTTTTTGCATAGATTTTTGTCCGCCCCCATCATTTAGAATTTCCATTTCAAATTGAGACTTAAAAACAAATCCATCAACCACTGTTGCGAAATCAGCTATTTTATAGTAGTTCAGCTTATTATTTATAGCTATATACCTCTGTTTTGGTATTGGTTTTTTAAAACTGTGTGTAAAACTGGGATAAATAATAACTGCCACTACATAACAACATAAAATTGGTACAATGGGTGCCTATAAGCCAGAATTTTTAAAAAGAAGCTCTTTTAAAATTTAGCTATTTTGAATTTATTAACGAAAAATAGCTAAAAAGTCGACAGCCCTACTAGTGCTGAAAAACGCGAGGTCTCGACAAAACAACGTAATGAACATCGTAAACGTAACAGGCTTCAGAGTTGCATCTAGCCTGAGGTAAGGTGCAAATAATATCGCTGTTAATATCGACCCATCGATATATCGGGACACTGTACAACACATGTGGCAACACTTTTTTCATCATTTATGTGTGCGTGTGTGTGCGCTGCCTATTACAATTTTCGAAGGATTTTACGTGTGTTTTGTTGACGTTAAACATAAATAAAATTGGGAAATTCAATTAAATAGTGTCGTGCAAGAGTACGGGACATCGTTTAACGCTAAAAGTTGTATGTGCTCCGCGCGGGGATTGGCGTAAACGTAAAAAATGGCGAACGTAAGGGACAGCGACACATCACTGTGGCTGCATAATAAACTGGGAACATCAAACGATTCGTGGATAAACGGCTCAATATGCTCGCAATTAAACAAAGAGGTTCTGCGAAACATCAAGGAATGCTTTCCCGATTTGCAGACGCAGGTTAAGCTGAAATTGCTGCTCAGCTTCCTGCATATTCCGCGCCGTTTGGTGGAAGAGGTAAATGGCTGGCGTTGGTGTAAAAAAATGAATGAGAAAAAGTGCATGGAAACGAACGTGGGTGCGCCGAAGTGTACATACCCTTGCAGTCCGCTGCAGTGGCTTTAGTTGTGTAAAAATGATTTGAAACTATAGTTTCTAAGGTGAATCGGTTCGAAAAATGTCTAGACCTACTTGGCTTAGAATCCTGCTTAAGAATCAATATAGATTGGATTGTGGCATGTGCATACCTGACCAAAACTATACTATCCTCCCACCTGCAAAAGTATAAAGAAAGAGTACACCAGAACACACAGACACACACACGCGCGTTGGTGAAATACAATAAATACTGTAAATAACCGTAAACTGTGATATGCACTTGTAAATCTGATCCGTTGCGGCAAGGTTTAGCTCTTCGTTTATCTGAAGCAATCATTTCATGTTTTTCGGGCTTCTGGTGGGGAAATAATATTAACAAAATGTTTCCCGCCACTTCTACTTTTGTGTACACATTGTTCCCTCTCTACCAATCTCACTCTCTCTCTCTCTCTCGGTTTGTGTTTGTGTATGTGTGTATGCGAGTGGGTGGGTGCGTGAGTGTTGTGGGTGGTTTCTGCGCCCAAGTATTACCTGTTTTTATTTTTTTTTGTTCGTATTTACAGTGGAAGGCCGAGCTCGAGGAGGTGATTGAGGTGGCCGGTCTCGACTCGGAGCTATGGGTCTCCATGCTGGCCGAGACGATGAAGACGTTTCCGGCCACGAGCTCGCTGAACACAGAAATCTCCGACTACGAGGACACGCGTCCCATCTTCACAGACATGGTCAATGATTTGCGAAAATTGGTGAACAAGCATTCCGACCTGGGAATGCTGCCTCTGGAGTGTCAGTACCTAAATAAGAATGCGTTGATCTCAGTGGTAGGTGGCTAATGAGTTTTATTTTTAATATTGCCCCTAAATGATCATTTTGTTTTATAGGTTGGACAGCAGCCGGCTCCCGTGAAGCATTTCACACTGAAGCGCAAGCCGAAGAGCGCCCAACTGCGGACAGAGCTGCTCCACAAGTCGGCGGATGCGCAATCGTCGCTGAAGAAGGGCTCGGCCCCCACTATTCCGCTGCGATCGCGTGGCATGCCCCGCAAGATGACAGACACCACGCCCCTCAAGGGCATACCCTCCCGCATGCCCACCACAGGCTTTCGTTCGGCCACTGTGCCAGCCAACGCGGCACAGCGACCCAATCTTAGTCGCACACCCGCCGGCCGCAAGGATGGCGGCATAAAGCTAATCGAGTTCACAGAGCAGCCGCTGGGCTATGCGGCGGCCAAGAAGCGCAAGCGTGAGCAGCAGCTGGAGGAGCAGCAAAAGAACAAGGAGAAAAAGGAGCAGGCGGCCGCGGCGGCTGCATCTGCTGCAGCAGCAACCGCAGCGGCCAGCGCTGGTGAAAGTCCGCCCACAGATGCGGCTACGGCAAGCGGTGGAGAGACGCCTGTCACGCCTACATCGGCCAACAACAGCTTCGAAATCAAGATGGAGCCGCAGGGGCTCAACCAGAGCTCTGGCAGCCTGGAGGAGCCGCAGGACGATGACTTCAAGGGGCCCGAACTGGCCGGCAAAACTTCAATGGCGATGGAGTGCGATCCGGAGACGCCCGAGTATGCAACAGCCACGCTGGACTTTGCACAGGCTCCGGCCACTGTGGTGGCCGAACCGCAGCCGGTCAAGACGCCAGCGGCCGAGGCTACTAAACAGAAAACGCCGCGAAAGAAGCTGAACAACAACAACAATAACAACAACAACAGCTTCAACCATACACCGAAACGAATAAAACAGGAGATCGAGATCAAGAGCGAGGAAATTATTGTGCCCGCCAACATAAAGCTGGAAAAGATCGAGGTGTCTCCGTCGCAGAAGCAACAGCAGCAGCAACGTGTCATTATACAGCAGCAAGAGCCAGCAACAGCAGGAGCAGCAGCGCAGCGCACGCCCCATTTGCTCATCCGCACGTCTCCGCAGAAGCGACAGAACAATTCGGCGGCAACTGCAACTGCAACAACAACAACAACCGTGGGCAACACCACAATCAAAATGGAAAAACTGGACATAAAGCCCATGCTGCGACCGACAGCATCGCCATCAACTAGCACAGCGACCACCACGACCACCATACTCACCCCGCAGCAGCTGAGACAAGCGGCCAATCCGCTGGCCAATTTGCCCAATAATATATCCGTGAAAATTACATCTACAAAGGCAAAAGCAGCCGCTGCGGCTGCAACTGGAGCGACGGGAGCGGCAGCCAGCGGCAGTCAGGGTCAGGGCCAAGCGCAGCAGATACATATCCAGCAGGCGGCGCAGCAACATCAGCCCATTCTGATCAACAGCTCGACACCCGTCATACTGGCCTCGTCGCCCAGTGCTCAGCGAGCGGTAAGTTTCCCTCAAAGATGGCTTCCCTTTAGCTTGTTTCTAAACTTCCCCGCTTTTCCCCGCAGAAGTCATTGGCTACGGCAAGCAGCAGCGGCACCACCACCACAACAATACCGTCACAAGCCATCAAAAATATGCCGCTGAGCCAACTGAAGACGGCCACTAACAGTGGACCGGTGATAATATCGCAGACGATCATTCAGCCAGCGAAGCGGGCTCAGCAGCAGGCTGGAACATCGAGCGCAGCAGCGGCAGCCTCCCAACAACAGCAGCAGCAGCTGCAGCAGCAACAGCAACAGATTCAACAGCAGCACTTGGTCACCTCTCAACAACCACAACAGCAGCAGCAGCAACAGACGCAGTATATACTGGCCACACCACAGCAGCATCAACAGCAGACGCAGCAGCAGCAGCAACCGATGCTGCCCACGCTGACATCATTTGCACACGGGCGTCCCTTACCGCAAACGACCACGCTTTACCAGACCACGGCCGGCGGCAATGGTCAGGCACCCACCAAGATATTGCTAAAGACCTCGGGAACGTCGGGTGTGGTGATGACACCAGTGCGCCAGCAGCAGCAGCAGACAACAACTGTGGTCTCGTCGAACCCACCGCCACTGGTGGCAACCTCCGCTGCAGTGGGCGCCGGGCAGTCGACGACACTGAACATCCAGAACGTTCAGCTGCCGAACAGACCGGTCACCATTCAGCCAGCGTCACAGGCCGCCCAGCAGCAGCACTTGCAGGCCCAGCTGCAGCAGCAGCAACCCCATCCGCAGCACACGATCGTGGCCAATACGACGGCCACGCAGCAGCCAAAATTGTCGCAGGTCCTGATGCAGCCAACCAGCAACGTGGGACCTGGTGGAGTCTCAGCGCTAAATGTGTCGCCGACGACGGGCAAAAACAAGACGATCATACTCACCCAGAAGGGTGTCATATTACGGAACATCGGCGGGGACATGTACCAGCAGATTCCCATCAGCAATGTGGGCGGCCTGCAGGGGCTCGGTACGACGCTTATGACAACCACGGCGGCAGGTCCGCCCAGCCTGGTCAAGACGACGCCGTCGTCGGGCGTGCACATGCAGCAGCAACATTCGAGTCAGCCTGGCAAGCAGATGCTACCCACACTGATTCCAACCAGTTCGCTTGGCGGCCAGCACGTTATTGTCCAGCAACAGCAGCCAAGTAATGTCATTGGAAATGTAAGTGCAAGTCCAGCTGCAAAACTGCTGCTCGTAACACGAATTTATTTGCCACATTTAACATTTTAAAATCCATTTGAATAACAGTCCCCGCAGCAGACCATCATACGTCCGGTGATGGCGAACGTTGGTGGAGGTTTGACCACGCTGCCGCAGGGCCTGACGCTGATACAGCGGCCGGGCCAGCAGCCGCAGCTGGTGCAGGTGCAGGCGGCGCCGAACAGTACGCAGCGAACGATTATTACGCAATCGGCCGCTGCGGCAGTAACGGCACCGCAACAGCAGCCGCGCCAGCAGCAGCAGCAGCAAATTCTGCTTCAACACAAACCAGCTCCGACTCTGCAGCAGCGATTGGTCACCTCCACGAACAGTGCCGGCCAACAGGGCACTCCGAATGCGGTCATACCGCGCACTGTGCAGCTCCAAGTGCAAGCACAACAGCAACAGCCGCAGCAGCAACAAGCAGCACAACAGCAGCAGACGCAACAGGCACCACAACGACGGGGACTATCGCTTTCTGTAAGAATCGGAAGAAACTTTTAGGTTTTACTTCACTTTAACTATCGCTTAATCCCTTTCAGAATGAGCATGTACATAAGGCGCATGAAATGTTCCGCAAGGCAAATCGTGTCTCGCGGCCCGACAAGGCCCTTATTCTGGGCTTTATGGCGGGTCTACGTGAGAATCCGCGCCCGAATAATGAAAACGTGCTGGTCATTAAATTGGGCGAATCAGAGGTAAGGCTTTCTGAGCTGGGACTCCAAATGGTTTTCAATATTTTCGGAATAAACCCAAGAATATTTGCTCCCATCAAAGCGATTGTAAAAACGCTTAAGAAATATTTCTATAGAGCCTTTTTTTATCAATGCAAAATGTATAATTGAATTGTTGTTTTACTTGATGCAGGAAAAAGTGCGGCAGGACGACGGCAACACGACGCTGTGTCTTGTGGAATCGCATATTCGGCTTGACTACAACACCGGCGAGTGGAAGACATTCCAGAATTATCGGATGCAGGATCAGACTGCCGCCTCATAGTCCACAAGGGTTATACGCATAGTGCGCAGCACTAAGTAAAACCGGCAGCCGAACCAGCTAAAGCTGAAGCTGGAATATGCGTATATGGATTTTGGTTTGTCATCCGTTCTGCTCCAGCACCAGCACCGTCACCGTGGCGGGCGACGACCCCCCCCAATTAGGTTACTAATCATCCGATCCGCTCCCTTCCCATTTCACCCAGCACGATATCCCCCTCCCTAGCCCCAGCACAGAGCTCACAATCCCATACCCCAAGAAATACTGGAGATAATGCAAACTATAAAGTAATAATTAAGTTAAATTAGCTGTACAGTTTTTTAGGATATAGTAAAGACTAGCGCTTAAAACATGTAGTAAGCATGGCCCCTCCCCCCCTTTATACACAAATACCCAAGTTCTTATTAGGCAAGCCTCTATCACGCATCCCGCATCCCGCATCCCACACCCCGAGCATCCCCGACATGCATGCATTCACTGTACTCTGGCTGAACGCTTCACTGGAGAGCAGTTGAAGACGACGGCCAGGCCGGCCAATAGGGAACATTCGGACAGAATCTACGCCCATTCGCATTAACATTTACACTCACATTTACACACATATACACATATACACTCACATTTACACACATATACACTAAAAACAAATTGTAAACTTTAAATCTGCATATATTTAGACCTGTATCTAGCATTATGTAATTATTGTCAAAGCAGTTGTATAATTAACCTAGCAGCAACATAAAATTTAGAGCCTCACCAGAGCTCCGATATTCATTAAAAAATCCAATGAAAAAATACACATAGTTATAGAAGATATATTGTATATTAGCAAGTATATTCATATATAAATATATATGTATGTATGTATGAGCCACAACAAGATTAACCACAGAAAAACTTACTGATATCTTGAAATGCGTAATAGGCAAAAATAAAACCTAGCAGATGTATTTATGGCTTTAATGTTAACATCTTGTGTACTATATCATGTACTTGGGAAGTCACCGTCACCCATGGAAGGCAGTGATGTGTGCTACAGACAGGAGGGGTTGCTCGACTCGAGACACACAAGCGAATGCTGCGGAAGAGAATGTACGAGAGTTGCAGAAACAAATTTGAAGAGCCGCCCAATGCTGGTATTTTGTTCTTGAGTTTGAAACCTTTCCGCATTCGTACATATGTACGTGCCACTCCCCATCCATCCCCATGGTCCTCCCGGACGTCGTGGTCAATTATCGATGTATACTTCTTTAATTGTCTCGAAATGGGATGCTTACAACTAGTCAACACAAACTTATGAACTTCATTAGACGTTACACTATGCAGTAGAATTTGTAGAGCTAATACTAAAGGGTAAGGGTAACCTAGGCTAGGAAAATATAATACGTGTTGCGGGTTAAATTCGCTGCAGATCTGGTTCTGGGCCCATGTCCATGCTGGGCTACTTGCCCACCTCCTTCCAGTGGACAATGGCGCGCTGGTCGTCCGGCGCATCGCCAAAGGGGCGGCTGCCGTCGGAATGCACATACTCATTGACCTGGTAGTTGAGGAGCGTCTTGTAGTGATAGACATCGGCCAGCTGCTGGGTCAGGGGGCTGGTGTTGGTCGTGAAGATGCCGGCGAACTGCTTCTCCCGGGCCACTCGCAGCACCTCGTGCTCCATGAAGTGCATGCAGGCAATATTCTCGCGTGGATTCAGCTTCTCGGCCGTACCCATCATGAATGAGTGCAGGATTTGGTTGAGGCCTTTGGGCAAATAGTTATCGCTGCAAAGCCCGAAACACAGTTATGATCGTCCTCTCATTGACTTCCAATTTAGGAGTACTCACCGTATGGGACCCTCGCAGAACTCCAGGAACTCAAACACAGTCAGCAGCTTCGATTTGATGTCCACTTCGGGTTCGTTGCGAGCATCGAAGTTCAGGGCGGTGCCAATGATCCGGTCTGTGTTGCGATCGTAGATCACAAAGCTCAGGTCGCGCTCCACCAAATCGTTCCAGATATCCTGTGGAAGAATAACTCGGAATTACTCAGATTCTGCCATGGTTTTGCATGGTTTTCGGGGGGCACTTACATTGAGGATGTCGCTGTAGTCGGTGCGCAATACGCCCGGCTTCAGCCACTGCTCCAGGTCGGCCTTGTTGTAGAAGCTGGCCACAATGATGCTGGAAGGAAGTGAAAAATTGAAGATACCGGATTGAGGGTGCAGGGGCTCTGGTTACTCACTCGATCACCTGCTGACGGTGGTCCAGGCGCAAGGGCACTGCTTCCATTTTGAGATGCGGACAGGCATTCAGAGATTCCTCCTCGAGTTGCACTGCATCGTGGTTGGCCGCCATTTTCTCAATGACCTCGCCCAGATTCTTGGCCGCTATGAACTCGGATATGCCAATGTTGTAGCCCTTCTCGCGCAGCAGGGTCACGGTGAAAATGGAGTTCAAAGAGTTGCCGCCCAGCTCGTAGAAGTTGCTTTGCGGAGCCAAAGTGGCGCGCGTCGAGCGGCCAATCACTCCGCCCACCGTCTCGAAGAGATCCCGGGCCGTCAGCTTGAGCTGCTCCGGTACTTGGCTGTAATCAAAGTCCAGCACGATGCTGGAGTCGCCCTCGTTGTTGTTGGCCGTCTCGTAGGTCTTGAGTAGGGCCTGGCGATCGACCTTGCCGTTAACCAGCAGCGGCACGTGGTCCATGATGACCACCTGTGGGGTCATGTAGTCGGCCAGCTTGTCCTTGAGGCGAGCCTCCAGCTGGAGCTCCGTTACGACCGGCCCATCGTCGCGCAGCTTCACAAAGGCCAGAATGGCCTGATCCACGTGCCCGGCATGGTAGCACAGGACAATCGCCTTCTCGACCAGCGGCAGCTCGGCCACATTCTTCTCCACCTCGGACAGGTCCACGCGATGGCCGCGAATCTTAACCTGCGAGTCCGTTCGACCCTCGTACATGATGCTGCCGTTCTTCAAGGCTCCATAGTCCCCAGTGCGATACAGTCGGGCATATTCTGCCAAGCAGAGCAACGGTCAGGGGGGATCAGGATCAAGAAACTAGAATATGACTTACTCTTCTCCACAGCCAGAGGGTTCTCCAGGAAGCGCTCTGGATCGCGACCGTTCACATAGCCGGCGGCTAGATTCAGTCCCGATGCAAATATTTCGCCAATCTCTCCATTCTTGACGGGTCGGTAGTCGGCGTCCAGCAGATAGATGACCGTATTTGACACGGGAATGCCTGGAGCACCGAGAACAGATCGAATGTAAGAGGATGCAAAGGAGATGGAAGTGCTCTGTGCACTGCCTTACCAATGGGCACGTTGTCGTAGAGGCTCAGCTGCTTCTTGCTTTCGCAGGTGAAGTAGGTCACGTCGCCCATGACCTCGGTGGAGCCGTAGAAGTTGTACAGCCGATGAACGCCCTCGTCGAAGTAGTCGAAGAAGCTGCTGGCCAGCGCCACAGACAGCGGCTCGCCGGAGCACACCCAGATCTGGAGGTTGTAGAGCAGTTTCTGGGCTGCTCCGCCGCCCTCCATCTTCAGGTACATGAGCAGCGACCGGAGCAGAGTAGGCACCAGCACCAGACGCCTGATCTTGTACCGCTCCAGCAGGGCCACCAGGCGCTGTGGGTCCTTCGTGACGGCCTTGGGCACAACCAGAATGGCCAGGCCACACATCAGCGGGCCCCAGAGCTCGGCAATGGAGTCCACGAAGGTGAGGGCCGTCTTGAACACGCTGACCATCTCGGTGGCCGTGTATGGAAACGTGGCCCACTGCCACTGCAGGCGGTGCAGGATGTTCTCGTGTGGCAGTCGCACGCCCTTGGGCACGCCCGTGCTACCGGAGGTGTACAACACAATGGCGATGTGGTCGTTGCCACCGCGCAGCATTTCCTCCGAGAGCAGGTTGGATCCGCTCAGGGGAAGCGACTTGGCATAGAGCTCCGTGACGGACAGCGAGGGTGTGCCCTGAAAGCGGCCAGCGTCCACATCGTCGTCGCGCACGACCAGAGTGGGACGAGCCTCGAGGAGGATGTGGTGGATGCGGTTGGCCGGGAAGCTGGGATCGATGGGCAGATAGGCACCACCCGCCTTCCAAATGGCCAGCAGCGTGGTGATCAGCTCCTCCGACGGCTGCATGCACACGGCCACGATGAAGTCTCCGTCGCTGTTGGGCTGCAGGAACCGGCCGTGGGTCTCGGCCACCAGCAGGCGGGCTGCTCGGTTGGCCCGTTCGTTCATCTGGCGATAGCTGCTCTGGCTGGGCGGCCTTCCCGTTCCGGGGGTGTCTGGCTGGTAGATCAGCGCCACCTTGTCGGCGTGTCGCAGCTGCTGCTCCTCAAAGATGCGGTGCAGAGCTCTCGGCACAAAGTCCTGCTGCTGACCCTTCACGATCGACAACTGTGGCAGAGAACCCATCTCGGATCGGTATTAGCTGTGTGGATAAACATTATTTATTATTGGGGCTTGTCAGGAAGTCGCTGAGCGCAGATCGCTTTGCCAATCTCGAAATTGCATCATTCGGAACTCGTATTACGCAAAGGCAACCTGTCGCGGTTGCGCCACAAGGTGCCAATTCAATTCAATTAATTCACATGAATATAAACGAGTTTAAAATGCTAAACTGTGAAAAGAGTATGTCCTAAATGATCTACATTCGTTTGAACAACGAATAAACATTGAAACTTTGAAATGCTCGTTGCTTTAACTTCACATCAGATTTTAATTATTGCACTGAGAATCTACGAAAGGACTTTGGCACATAATAAAGCAACCACTCATCGCGTTTAGGGTATGCCATGGTCGTATTTGGGCGTGCAACTGGTTCAGGGTCGATCTAGTTTTTGGTGGAATTTTCCGATAAAAATTGATCACTCTTCGACTATCGAAATTGCTCAATAAATCATTTTAAATGTTTGTGCTTATGTGCATTTTTTCAGGGATTTTAATTCACTTTGCTGCTGTGAAAATGAGCTTGTAAATTTATGCAAAAATAATATGCATACAGAATAGTGAAGTGTAAACAAAACTGCGCTACGAGGCGGCCCGAGCGGATATTCCTTTCAGGTTGGGGAGGCGGAATGAATGATGAATTTTCGCCAGTTTATTTCCTTGCACATAACCTTTTCGCATACCCTTGTCTTGTTGCACCTAACTTTAAATACGAATTTTCGTTACAATAAATATTTTAGAACCTTCCCCTCCTCAACATATTTTGTAGATTCTTGTATAACTGGAAGCTGCGACGGAAATTACGTAAACAAATCTACTTATTAAGAGTTATTTGCATCAGTACGTAAATGCAAAATAAATTGAATATTAAATTGTTATCATTCTGTCAGCAATATAGAATTAAATATTGACAAACAATTTGCATAGCTAATACATATGTAGTTGTACTTTTGTGACAAACAACTGGGAAACTACGGGTACTAGTTTTTAGAATAGACGAGCCTTCTTCTCGGATCTGAGCTGTATAATTTATAGTTCATTTACATAGCCACATACCTTTTATGGACCACCCTTACACCCTTATAAATCTATATGTGTGTGGGGGGAACGTGCACGTGTATGATTAAATTAAACTTATAATTAGAAATGTAATACCGACTTCACTTGAGTTTAGATCTGGAAAACCATCCTCTGTTACCATCATTTTGTACAATGATGGGAAGGGCGATTCTCGGGAAACAATAAACGATATTTCAGTTTTATACGAGCTGGCCCGCTGCCTAAACAGCCGCTTGGAATGCGGCATGTAAGCTCGTTAATTGCCTTTAATATTTCAATTGGCCAAGTCGGGCTCTGTGTGCTATTTGCCGAGCATTGGCTCTGACTCTGTGCGGCAATAAAGTTTTGTTGAGCACAAGACCAAGATAGTTAAAGCTGCGCCAACCTTATGCTTAAGTTCCATTGGCATGTCATAAAACTCAGCTGAAATGTCATTGCGCCGACAATTTCTGGTTGTCCGAGACCGAGACTGTATCGCTGTCGGTGGCAGTCTGTTCGGGCCCAATGTCACGCCTTCTAATCCAAAAAAAAGCAAAACATAAAGACCAGCTAGTGTCTAGTGTCTAGAGGCTCAAGAACTCAGCAATTACCTGTACAGATACGCCTGGCCTTAGCTCATGTTAATCTCTGATTTAATTTCGGAATTGGATTTGAGAACTCATTACAATCGCATGAGCTAGGGGGAAGCAGGAAAGGTTTCCGCGCAGAAAGGCGTCGAAGGTGGCCAGGAAACAGACGGACCGGAGGCTTCTTGGACAAGTGTTCTATGAATTATTTATTTGGTTCCGCCTGTTCTCCGGGGACAAGTGGAAGTGTAGGTGGAGGCTCGGTGTAACCATTTCTAAGCCTTCCCAAGCACCAAACAAGATCTTGATCAATTGCGCAATACCAAAAACTGAAATTTAGCCGCTGGCCAAGTAGTTTTGGTTTCTGGTTTTGGTTCTTGAGTTTGTTTGGGTTCTGTTTCAGTTTCTGTTTCTGGCTTGGCTTGGCTTGGTTTGGCATACATTTTTTGGCAGCCAAGTAATTTACAGCCGTTGCCGGGGCGTATACGTAACAGATTGGAGGCAAGGCAAAGGCAAAGGCAAAATGCGCAGAGAATATTTCCCAAGCGCCCATTACGTATACGCCGTGTGAGTCCAATTAGTTTGTTCACTTGCATACATAACTCTGGCATCTCTGCCTGATTATATACGAGTATCTGTGAGGTATCTGCATACAATGCAGCAAAGCAGCAATACTGTGCAGCAGCTAGTGCACAGGGGCCATACATGAGGTGTTCTCTATCCGCATCTCTGAATGTCCATTGTTGTGGTCCGGGCAGAGCCGGGCCGGGCCGGGCGTACATATAGTATGTATTCTTAAGTCCGCTCGCCCGTGTCTCTGCATTTCACATCATCGGTTAAATGCATCCGCAGGCAGCAGCGACTTCTGTTTACCTTCGCTGCCTCCGTTGATGAGGTGAAATCTAAGCGGCTGATTTAATGTTATTATTGCCTCCGTTGCCATTAAAAAATCAAACATCAAATGCTTAGCAGAACCACCAAAGGTAGCTTACAGCAGCAGCAGCAGCAGCAGCAGCAGCGACTCGATTGAAAAGCATTTAAGACCAGCCGTACCAATGAACAGACATATGTATGTAGGTATGTACTCAGTGCCTATGCCCCCAGTACGAGGCAGTGCTTATAATTTTCCGCTCAAGGTTGCACTTGTGTTAGATTGTTTTCAGTGAGTTTTGAGGCTTTCGGAAAATCGGTTCCATAATTATCAGCTGCCATGTAATTTGTAATTTACATAATTATTAACTGCCGTTTGGCAGGCTGCTAGATTGCCTTACTAACGGGCATGCCTACACCGCCAGATCCTCCGTTTTGTGGATCAACAACACTGCCTAAGGTCGGTCATCCATCCATCTATGTAGTACGTAGTACGTCTCGTAAGCATTTGGGCAAAACGTTTCCGTTTTCGCTTGTTCCACACACTTTGGAACTAATTAATTGGTCGCCTCGCGACTGTCGAATCGTCGTGGGAGGTGAACAAATCAAATGCCACATTAGAAACGCTCTATTTTCGTCCGCGATGTGCATGCTCTCGTACATGTGATTGCGGTATGTGTTTGTGTGTGGTTCTGAACTGGCTGATTTGCTTAATTGAGTCAAAAAAAATCTCCTAATTTAAGCCATGGCAGGGCGCCCTGCATCTGCCTGTGGTCGGACCCCATGGGTGACTGTGTGATCTGCTCGTGTCTGTGTGTGGGGTGGGGATTTTTTTTCCGCCGCTGATGGTATTGTTATTGTTCCCCCGTGCTCGCTGTATTTCCGATTGTGAGTCAATTGGATGACAAGTCGGTTGAAAAAAACCACAGAAGAACAGACAAACACAGACAGACAGACAATCTATGCATACTCGTAGATATTGACGTGTCTTGCGTCAAAGCGAAGCTCATTAAAGAACCCATTCCATTCCACTCCATTCCACTCCATTCTGTTCAGTTCTGTTCAGTTCTATTCTGTTCTATTCTGTCAAATGCAAATTATGTAGCACGGTTTATCTCAATTTTAAGCGCTTGTAATAGATAGGCGACACTCACTAAGCACGTACTTAACATAATTAATGGCCGATCGGTCTTTCGAATGACTCAATTGCAATTATAAAGCTATCAGTTCGTGATGTTAATAGCAGTTCAAATCTTTGCGAAATGTGCAGCAAACAATTAGTGGAGCAGGCGCAGAGCAAAGACAAATTAAATGTCAATTGTTGGATACTTATGCTGGCTGGCATTCGTTATGACGATGGTAGTTGGCCAAGAGCAGGTGCTAAGCAGTTGGCCAACACTGCAAGTAGCAGCTCTATTCTGTCAACTGGCAGCCTTTGACCACATTTAGTGCCTCGTTAATTAAGTGTTTCCTTAGGCAATTGCTTTTTATGGCCCTGTCCCGCCTTGAGAGCTGTCTGTCGTTTGCATTTCAAGTGCATTCCCAAAGAACGACCGGCCCAGAAAATCAAGTTTCCTTTTTTTGATTTTTTTTTTTATTTGTGCCCCGCAAATTGATTTTAATTTCAGTGCATTCACTTCCTTGGTTGTGACGATTTGTTCTCTGAACGGACTTACGGAAGCCAGCAACAAAAACTGGGTTTATATTTTTGGGTTATCGCACTCTGTCTCTCTCTCACTCTCCATCTCGAATGCGGCATAAATTAACATAAATTAAATTAAAATGTATGAAGATAAACTCAATATTCAGATTAATTTAAGCATTAAATACAAATGAGTTCTTTGTGACTGCAGAAAAGGGAAAACTGTTTTGTTAAATCAATTATTTTGTCGATTAACTAATTGCATTTTATATTTAGTTTTTTCTTGTATTACTATTTTTTGTCTAATTATTTTTTAGTCGGAAATCGTGTAATTTTGTAATTCACTGAGAATTAAATTGCTTCTTTCGTTAATAGTTCCTAGGCATGAATGCAGAATCATTTTCAAAGTAAAATGCATTCCAGTCTTAAATAATATGAAATTATCACGTATACGTACTGTGTGTATTGAGAAATTACTTTCGAGTGGACTATTATTAAATTGTAATTATGTTTTAAGTGTTTGTCTGCTGCCGTTTGACACTTAGCACGTTTCTATATTTTTTTGGAATGTCCTTTTCTGGTTGTTGTTTTGCTGCTACTTTGGGTCACTTTTTTTGCGTTTCACTTTGATTTTGCTTGTCAGCCAAAAAACTTGTAACGCACACCCAAAAATGATCGTACTCTGTACTTGTAAACGGCGCTCGCAGACTAATCAGAATCCCAGCACCCGACTAACTTTTATATCCGATCCCCAGCCTCAGTCGCGGTCGCGGTCGCGGTCGCCGTCGCAGTAGCAGCGAAGCGTCGGCGGCGCTCGATGAAGAATGGAAGCAGCAAGCGGCGGGTAGCAGCAGCAGTGACAAAAAAAAAAACCAAACCAGTTCCTGCTCTTACAGGGGCTGCTGCAATTACCGCTCGGAGCATACATATGTGGATGTTCAGTATTACGAGCATTCGTATTTGTCTCGCCCCGAGAGCTGGCTCAGAGCAGAGTTCTGTGACGTAGGAAATGAAATGGAATTCCTGGCAGTCCCCGTCGCACACGTCGCTAATTGGCAGGCAAAACTCACAGACAGACTCATGGACCAGCAGCCACTTCTGGAGAAGGCATAGTCAGATCGGGCCTCGTTAAAGCGTTTTTCTGCTTACTAGACGCTTGGAAATCCCTAGCCACTTTGGATACGAACTAAATTTCTATGACACACAGTTTGCAGGTGGTGGTAGTGGGGTAGTGGGGTTTGGGGATGAAAGTGCGATCAATGCTAGGTTTCAGCAAACTAGAAAGTGATTTATCTCTCTCACTCGTTCTCTTTCTGTATTCAAATCGATTTGTCCTTCAGCCTTACAGCTATCAAATTTTGTACTATTCTAGCTTGAGAGCTGCCTTTCCAGCTTAATTATGCATTTGAACTTGACTGTGAAGGTTTCACGTTGTAAGTTACAAAACAGTCGAATTTACGACTGACCATGCTTGGAGTCTCCCTCCCTGGCCAAGCCGGGCTGCGGTTTAGGGTCGGTGGAGCATTTATGTGTCTGTGATTGTTTCAGAATTTCAAATCGTGCTAAACTAAAAACGCAATTAAATAATCGATTTTCATTTTTACTGCTGGGTACATCGGATCGGGACTTGTGCAATTTGTAGATCGATGCTGTACTTGTCAGACAGACCCGACTGGACGGACTTTCAGTTTATTCCACTTTTAGAATGCTAACATATTCGAATAGTCATGATTTATTCCCATTACGGAGGCGGTGTGAAAATTTGCAGTGCATTGCAAGGCATTAAGCTGGGGCGCCGATCTCCTGACTTTTCAATACAATCATTGTTCATTAAAGAGCAATGTTTGTTTCTGTTTTTATGTTCGAGTGGAAATCCTAATAAAATATGTATTACTTGGATCTTTTTGAAGTGCACACATACTAAATACATATACATATGTATGTGTCTTTGTCATCTGACAAGGCTAAGCTGCGGTTCCGATTCGTTCGATTGATACTCGCGTACAATATGAAGGGAATAACACATGTTTTGTGCGGAAATTTAAAAGCCAAATTGTGCCCAGTTAATTGCATATTTATAAATAATTATTGGGTGTTCCGTGAAAGAAACTAAGTCAACCGATCAAAAAACAAGCCATGCGGGCTGAGACCTGGACTTGCTGATTGCCATCATCATCACAATCATTATCGTACATTGTTGCCAGAATAATAATATAATGTCCAACCCATTGTATTTGATTTGATTTGATTAAGAGTAAACATGACAGCTGTGCGGAGTTGCAAATGCCATAAGTTATCAATTTGAATTGATGAATTCGAATGCATACTAAGAACTAAATTAATGTTGATTAGCATGCTTAAGCATCCAGTAAAAGCTGTCGCTTTTTCCGAGTGTGGACTTGCAAATGCAAATCAGTTATAGTTTCATATTTAATATACTGCTATAGCCAGCTGGAACAATTAATTGGCTCTATATCATTCTAGGCATTTAAGGCACATTCAAGTGTGTGCATTTATTCGTGTATTAATTAAGTCACAGCATGGATATTTAAACATTAATTACGGCCATATTATACAATAAATCGATTTAACAAAATAATTGCCGGCACTTAAACAACTTCAAACATACTTGTACTTGTGTTTGCCGTTGATTGCCCATTAAAATCACTGCAATGTAGTCCATAAAATAATAAAAAGTACGAGTACGAGCACTTCCTTCCGTCGATTGTTTCAGTAAAGCAATTGAAGATCGTGTTCGGCATATGATCATCTTAGGGGATCTTTGGCTGTGTTTTGGAAAGGATTCCCCCGAGATTTGGGTCGAAGCATTTCGAATAAATGCGATTTTGTTTTTAAACTCTCTGAATCATTCCTGGCGGAAAAGTTAAAAAACTGATCCGAAAGAACGGTTAATTATCAAACTATCGCAATCTAATTGATTTCAATAGACACGAGCTAATTGCCAGACCAAGGTGCGCCTGCCCAATCAATCTCGAGCTCTTAATTGCTCGAACCGCCAACACACTCCTCGCCCAAACCGTCCACACATAGGTGTAGAGGGGTCTATGCTAATGCCAAGATTGAGATCTCACCCGAGCTCGGGTCAGAACAGCTCGTTTCGGATCGGTGTGCCTCACACCCAAGTCACGTTTCCAGAGCGCAACGTCAGCAGCGGTGAGGGGGCATCTTTGGAACCGGCTAGTCGGGCCCACCAACATCCGGACTTCCCCAAAGAGAAAGCATGACGCATCTGCCGCCAAGTGGGTTGGATAATTCTACGAAACTGCCTCGGACTGTCGCGTTCCCCTATGTGTTTTCTGCTGCTTCGATCAAGGTGTGCATTTCTGAGGCACGCTTGTGACGTGCCGGCTGTCGGACTTGTTTTTGACTCGACACGACAAGTATTTCCCTGAACAAGTTGACGCGGGAAGATTAACTGTTAACAGCTGCTGCCAGCAAGCTGGCGAGCTGCCGATCTGGCGAGCGAGTATTTGTCGAATCAAACACGAATGTCGAATCGGCTGAAACGTCGCTGATTGTTAATTGTTTTCATATTTGGCTGATCGACTTCGATTTCGATTTCTCTGTCTCTGTTGTGCTCTGTTATTTCGCCTTTTTTGATTAGTTTCGCTTATGGCGCATACGTCATGTTGGACATGGCAATGACAGTGACACTTTTTTCGTAGACAGGCATATCAAGATCACAGCCAATTCTCCAGATAATCCTCAGCTCGAACAATTGCTTGCAAAGAATCTTGCGGCTGTGCTTACGGAAGTGCCAGACTGACGATTGTAGCACCTCTCTGTAGTGGCACTTACAATTGAAATATATGATCCATTAAACTATCCCCAGAGCTGCGACCAGCTGACATACGAGTACGTAAGCATATATAACCATATATTAGAAGTTAGGCGTGTTTGTGGAGATATTTTGTATTTGTGCTATGCAAAATCCGTAAAATGTTAATGAAGTAATTGAAAAAAAAAATCAAATTAATAGCAGCTAGCAACAGATAGCACCTGTGACCTCCAATTTGAATGAAAGCCCCCCATCTAGTCACATAAAACTATTAGATTAGAAGAAATTTATTAGATATTCTCAACCCTTACTCCAAACACACAGCGAACCCCAATCACGCTTCTCTGGCGATTCGAGCTTACTCATGGCGACTCTTGGACTCTCTGCTGTTGCTGGTGATTTTCCCAAGCGAAATTCCTAACTAATTTATTATTGATATTAAATTTTACAATAACTGTGCAACAATGACTGGTATGCCGGACTGCCTTAAATATGCATGCTAACGATAAGATAGTCGCGCTGGGTCCCAAAATACAATTAAAACACTACAGGAGAAGATTTCGATCGCACTTACTTATGCAGAAACTGATTCGTATTTACTGTATTGTATTTATTTGTCAACAATGCGAGTTCCAATACTTGGCCAATCAATAGCACCAATATATTATGAGTCCTTATCACCGGACACCACCGCCGGAAATCTCAGTCTAGGCCAACGATCAGTTATAAAAAGGCTCGCGGTAGTCCGAATTCCAATTATTCACTAGTCTGCCGCTGGGAGATATGGCTAGACTTACGCTACTCTGGATTATATGTGGACTGGCAGTGGCCAAGGCCAGCAACTGGGATGTGGAGCTACACAAGGGCGTGGAAATGGATGTGGAGGAGTTCCAGCGCATGGCCAAGCTCCGTCACTTGTCGGAGGAGTTCTTCAGCTTCTATCGGAATATAAGTCTGTCTGACTTGGTGCCCGACACACGGCTGCCTACCCAACAGGATCTTAAATGCTATGCGGACTTCGCACGGCTAACCGCCGGCCTGCTCTCCGGAAGTCTTTGGGCATACAGAAGTGAGTTGGCGACTGATCTCTTGTGCGGCTAACTAATCTCTGCTTACTAGACGCTTGGAAATCCCTAGCCACTTTGGATACGAACTAAATTTCTATGACACACAGTTTGCAGGTGGTGGTAGTGGGGTAGTGGGGTTTGGGGATGAAAGTGCGATCAATGCTAGGTTTCAGCAAACTAGAAAGTGATTTATCTCTCTCACTCGTTCTCTTTCTGTATTCAAATCGATTTGTCCTTCAGCCTTACAGCTATCAAATTTTGTACTATTCTAGCTTGAGAGCTGCCTTTCCAGCTTAATTATGCATTTGAACTTGACTGTGAAGGTTTCACGTTGTAAGTTACAAAACAGTCGAATTTACGACTGACCATGCTTGGAGTCTCCCTCCCTGGCCAAGCCGGGCTGCGGTTTAGGGTCGGTGGAGCATTTATGTGTCTGTGATTGTTTCAGAATTTCAAATCGTGCTAAACTAAAAACGCAATTAAATAATCGATTTTCATTTTTACTGCTGGGTACATCGGATCGGGACTTGTGCAATTTGTAGATCGATGCTGTACTTGTCAGACAGACCCGACTGGACGGACTTTCAGTTTATTCCACTTTTAGAATGCTAACATATTCGAATAGTCATGATTTATTCCCATTACGGAGGCGGTGTGAAAATTTGCAGTGCATTGCAAGGCATTAAGCTGGGGCGCCGATCTCCTGACTTTTCAATACAATCATTGTTCATTAAAGAAATGACTACTGTTTTTATGTTCGAGTGGAAATCCTAATAAAATATGTATTACTTGGATCTTTTTGAAGTGCACACATACTAAATACATATACATATGTATGTGTCTTTGTCATCTGACAAGGCTAAGCTGCGGTTCCGATTCGTTCGATTGATACTCGCGTACAATATGAAGGGAATAACACATGTTTTGTGCGGAAATTTAAAAGCCAAATTGTGCCCAGTTAATTGCATATTTATAAATAATTATTGGGTGTTCCGTGAAAGAAACTAAGTCAACCGATCAAAAAACAAGCCATGCGGGCTGAGACCTGGACTTGCTGATTGCCATCATCATCACAATCATTATCGTACATTGTTGCCAGAATAATAATATAATGTCCAACCCATTGTATTTGATTTGATTTGATTAAGAGTAAACATGACAGCTGTGCGGAGTTGCAAATGCCATAAGTTATCAATTTGAATTGATGAATTCGAATGCATACTAAGAACTAAATTAATGTTGATTAGCATGCTTAAGCATCCAGTAAAAGCTGTCGCTTTTTCCGAGTGTGGACTTGCAAATGCAAATCAGTTATAGTTTCATATTTAATATACTGCTATAGCCAGCTGGAACAATTAATTGGCTCTATATCATTCTAGGCATTTAAGGCACATTCAAGTGTGTGCATTTATTCGTGTATTAATTAAGTCACAGCATGGATATTTAAACATTAATTACGGCCATATTATACAATAAATCGATTTAACAAAATAATTGCCGGCACTTAAACAACTTCAAACATACTTGTACTTGTGTTTGCCGTTGATTGCCCATTAAAATCACTGCAATGTAGTCCATAAAATAATAAAAAGTACGAGTACGAGCACTTCCTTCCGTCGATTGTTTCAGTAAAGCAATTGAAGATCGTGTTCGGCATATGATCATCTTAGGGGATCTTTGGCTGTGTTTTGGAAAGGATTCCCCCGAGATTTGGGTCGAAGCATTTCGAATAAATGCGATTTTGTTTTTAAACTCTCTGAATCATTCCTGGCGGAAAAGTTAAAAAACTGATCCGAAAGAACGGTTAATTATCAAACTATCGCAATCTAATTGATTTCAATAGACACGAGCTAATTGCCAGACCAAGGTGCGCCTGCCCAATCAATCTCGAGCTCTTAATTGCTCGAACCGCCAACACACTCCTCGCCCAAACCGTCCACACATAGGTGTAGAGGGGTCTATGCTAATGCCAAGATTGAGATCTCACCCGAGCTCGGGTCAGAACAGCTCGTTTCGGATCGGTGTGCCTCACACCCAAGTCACGTTTCCAGAGCGCAACGTCAGCAGCGGTGAGGGGGCATCTTTGGAACCGGCTAGTCGGGCCCACCAACATCCGGACTTCCCCAAAGAGAAAGCATGACGCATCTGCCGCCAAGTGGGTTGGATAATTCTACGAAACTGCCTCGGACTGTCGCGTTCCCCTATGTGTTTTCTGCTGCTTCGATCAAGGTGTGCATTTCTGAGGCACGCTTGTGACGTGCCGGCTGTCGGACTTGTTTTTGACTCGACACGACAAGTATTTCCCTGAACAAGTTGACGCGGGAAGATTAACTGTTAACAGCTGCTGCCAGCAAGCTGGCGAGCTGCCGATCTGGCGAGCGAGTATTTGTCGAATCAAACACGAATGTCGAATCGGCTGAAACGTCGCTGATTGTTAATTGTTTTCATATTTGGCTGATCGACTTCGATTTCGATTTCTCTGTCTCTGTTGTGCTCTGTTATTTCGCCTTTTTTGATTAGTTTCGCTTATGGCGCATACGTCATGTTGGACATGGCAATGACAGTGACACTTTTTTCGTAGACAGGCATATCAAGATCACAGCCAATTCTCCAGATAATCCTCAGCTCGAACAATTGCTTGCAAAGAATCTTGCGGCTGTGCTTACGGAAGTGCCAGACTGACGATTGTAGCACCTCTCTGTAGTGGCACTTACAATTGAAATATATGATCCATTAAACTATCCCCAGAGCTGCGACCAGCTGACATACGAGTACGTAAGCATATATAACCATATATTAGAAGTTAGGCGTGTTTGTGGAGATATTTTGTATTTGTGCTATGCAAAATCCGTAAAATGTTAATGAAGTAATTGAAAAAAAAAATCAAATTAATAGCAGCTAGCAACAGATAGCACCTGTGACCTCCAATTTGAATGAAAGCCCCCCATCTAGTCACATAAAACTATTAGATTAGAAGAAATTTATTAGATATTCTCAACCCTTACTCCAAACACACAGCGAACCCCAATCACGCTTCTCTGGCGATTCGAGCTTACTCATGGCGACTCTTGGACTCTCTGCTGTTGCTGGTGATTTTCCCAAGCGAAATTCCTAACTAATTTATTATTGATATTAAATTTTACAATAACTGTGCAACAATGACTGGTATGCCGGACTGCCTTAAATATGCATGCTAACGATAAGATAGTCGCGCTGGGTCCCAAAATACAATTAAAACACTACAGGAGAAGATTTCGATCGCACTTACTTATGCAGAAACTGATTCGTATTTACTGTATTGTATTTATTTGTCAACAATGCGAGTTCCAATACTTGGCCAATCAATAGCACCAATATATTATGAGTCCTTATCACCGGACACCACCGCCGGAAATCTCAGTCTAGGCCAACGATCAGTTATAAAAAGGCTCGCGGTAGTCCGAATTCCAATTATTCACTAGTCTGCCGCTGGGAGATATGGCTAGACTTACGCTACTCTGGATTATATGTGGACTGGCAGTGGCCAAGGCCAGCAACTGGGATGTGGAGCTACACAAGGGCGTGGAAATGGATGTGGAGGAGTTCCAGCGCATGGCCAAGCTCCGTCACTTGTCGGAGGAGTTCTTCAGCTTCTATCGGAATATAAGTCTGTCTGACTTGGTGCCCGACACACGGCTGCCTACCCAACAGGATCTTAAATGCTATGCGGACTTCGCACGGCTAACCGCCGGCCTGCTCTCCGGAAGTCTTTGGGCATACAGAAGTGAGTTGGCGACTGATCTCTTGTGCGGCTAACTAATCTCTGGATTCCCCCCACAGTGATTGACTCGTGGGGATCGGTGCCAGCGGGAATTCTCGCTGGCCATTTCAGGGATCTGGGGCACTACGACGAGTGCGTTAGCATCGAGCAAGCCATCACCACAAATTACAATCTGATGGGAAAATACTGTCTTGCCAATTTACCTCTGCAGCAGTTGTTGGGAAATGTGGGTCCCGTAGGAATAATGAATATACAGGCAGCCGTCTGCTTTCCCGCCTCCTGCTCGGCCGCAAACATGGACGCACTGCTACTGCGGCTCTTGAAGCAATTACTTGGAGTGGAGCTGGACGCGGACCTCAGTTTTGTCAAGGCAAGCACTTGCAAGACGGCTGAGCGAGAGCCCTTCGACGGACTCACAATCTTCACTATGTAAGTGAAGTGATTTTCCTGCCTTCTCCAAATTTGATGAGTCCTTACCCCCCTTTCAGTGTTCTTTTGTCGGTATTCGGTGCAGCAGTAGTTCTCTCCACGCTCTACGACTACTTCCTCTGCGAGGATCAAGGTAAGTCCTTCAACTTGATGGTGTGTTATAGACAGTCCCTAATATGCTAATTGCAGAGAAGCTTCCTGCAATTTCGAGGGTTTTCTCAGCACGCTACAATTCCCGTGGACTCTTCCTTGTCTCAAATAATTCCAACCCGAATGTTGTGCATTGCCTGCACGGCATGCGGGGCATGTCCTTGCTCTGGGTGTGTCTCGGTCATGATTACTTCATATCGATGACATCCCCAAATATCAATTATCTGGATGTGTATAAGGTAAGTCCGTTCTGAATAGTTCAGATTGATTGAGTGGCTAACTCTTTTTTACCAATTCCCAGTGGGCCAAGACGCCTTTCATGATGGTATTATATGAGGCCGTTTTCGCGGTGGATACATTTTTCTTTATTAGTGGAATGCTGGTCTCAATGGTCGCCTTGCGTTCAATGGAGAAGTAGGTTCAAGATTCCTATGCATGCTAAATACTTGTACATCTTAACATCTTTCATTACAGAGCCAAGGGAAAGCTTAACATTCCGTTGATGTATCTTCATCGCTATCTCCGTCTGACTCCCATCGTGGCAGTGGCCATTCTCGTCTATCTGAAAGTCCTGCCTCTTATGGCCGATGGCCCATTGTACGGAACTTGGAACTTTGATAATTATGACAGCTGTAATGGCGATTGGTACTGGACACTTCTCTACATACAGAACTACGCCTCTGACCGGATCGTAAGTCGTTCAGAACCTCGACTATTTCCGTCTGTATTCGCCTCAACTAATCACTCTTTTTGTGTGTTTATAAAGTGCCTCGCCCAAACATGGTATTTGGCCGTCGATATGCAGCTTTATATCATCGCTCCGTTGCTCCTGATTATTGTCTACAAGTGGGGCAAGAAAGGTGCCGCCGTTGTCCTGCTGTTAACTCTTTTGTTAGCCGCTTACCTCTTCAGCATTATGGTGATTAAGGATTACTCCTTGTAAGTGCTTGAGATCGTGACCCTCTTGCTCGCATCTAATCTCTGTACTCTTCAGAATATCGGGAACAAATTTAGGTCTCTCCCAAAAAACACACAATCGGACATCGGGCTGGCTTGTCGGCTTCCTCTTCGGGTACTACCTGCACACGATCCGGGGAAAGTCGATCAAGCTCAGCCGCCCCATGGTATGGCTGGGCTGGCTCACCAGCCTGGCCTTGCTCCTTACCTGCATCTTTGCCATGTATCCGTATGGCGTGGCCAAGTCGAAAACTCTGCCTGTTTTGAGTGAAGCGTTCTATGTGTCGCTCTCCCGGATTGCTTGGCCGCTGGGCCTGAGTTGGGTCGTTTTTGCCTGCATGCAAGGATACGGTGGATTGGCCAATTCATTCCTCTCCTCGCCTTTGTGGCAGCCGCTGTCCAAGCTCTCCTTCTGTATCTATATGTGGCACTTGCTCATTCAGAACCTAAACGCGGGACGCACTCGTGTAAACACCTACTTCTCCGACTACGATGTGGTAAGTGCTGAGCCCATGCTGGGAGTTCTTTGAGTACAAACGGATTTTGCCCCTTTCTTCAGATGCTGCGATTCTGGCAGGACTTTGGCTTCTCTCTGCTCCTCGCGTACACGATGTACATTCTAATTGAGGCCCCTTGTGGCGGATTGGAGAGTCTAATTCTGCCGAATCGAAGGACACCTCCTACACCAAAAATGCCTCTAGCTGAGACTGAGAATCAAACTGCAGTTCCAGAACCGATTCAAACTAACGAACGAAGAGAATCGGCGTCCGCACCTCCATTGGAAAATAAGACTGAACCTGAGAACTGCCTTCAGGCAAACGAGGGGAAAGATTTAGAGGCTACCAGTAAATAGAATTATGGAATCAGGTAACAGACTAATTAGGTATAATCAGGTGTATTAATTTATATTGTGTAAATATGTAGTTTATTTAAATACATTTTATAAATCAGAGATCACATAACTCTTAAGACTTATAAACATTAAAGTCGAAAGTAAAGAAAATACAGAAACACTATTTTTTAAGAGGTATGCTGGAACCAATTTTTTTTTAAATAAATTTAACTACTATTGAATTTCTGTTAGACTTGGGATTTACATTTTTTAATGAATTATTGTCTATAAATTTAGACAAATAATAAAGACAACAATAAATCGGACCCAAGTACTTTCTAGATTCAGCTTACCGCCTTGAAAATATTAAGCTTCTAAATTCAAAATATATATTTGCTTGCGGTATTTTTAACAAGTTGTAACTTTAAAAACTCAGAAAAAGTAGAAACAATTATTTTGCATGTTTTTATATTTTATTTGTATTTAATTAATTAAATTAACAATTAACATATATTAACAATTAACATATATTAACAATTAACATTTAATTAATAATAGTTAATTACAGTAAATAATTAATTCCATATCTATGGATAAAAGGATACGAATTAAGGACAGATTTATCAGCTTTTCATAATTTCCAAGTTCAATACAGTTCAATAGTTCAATAGTTTTGTTAAATATGACTGTTCAATAAGATCGCGACTTTTTGAATTTCCTGCCTCTTAACTGATAGGGCAACACTACTTCTGTCAACAGGCATCTATCAGTTGCTTCCTGTAAAATTTCAATGGTAAAAAAGTGGTTTACTGAACATTTCATAAGCGATGCCGAACCTCCTGGGGCCCAGTTGATATAGTGTTGGGCGATCGGAGATTGAAAGTGCGAGAGTCGCCCATTGGCAATCACTTTTGAATGATCACTTGGATATGAGAAAGCTTTCCGCAAGATTTGTGCCGCATTTGCTCAAAATTCGGATTTACTCTCGAGTGAGTATTTTGTGTTCAAACCTGAAGAAAGTTCTCGACAGAAAGAGATTTAATTCCAAAGATGAAGTCGTCTCACCAAGAAAAGCTCCCAAAGCATAAAATCAACATGAAAATGCAGGGAGAAGGGATCCGCGATCTCTCTCGATTTTATTAGCACGTATCATAACAGCGCGTATCATTAAAGATGGGATAAACATGATAGTATTTTTTATTCCGCTACATCTGTCACTCTCTCTCACTTCTTTATGATTCTGTGGAATTGGGGATGCCACAGATTTTCGCCTTCACGCCTAGACACAGTGTGATACCACAGGAGTCTGCACTCAAAATGTGGTTGCTCTAGCTCTCAGAATCTCTGGGAGCTAAGCGTCAACTAAGAAGGAGGGACAGACAGACATAGCTATATTGACTCGGCTATTGATGCTGATCAAGAAACGCTTTCTTCTGGGTAACTCCCACAACCACACAAAACTAATATATCCCTCTACGTTTCGAGTTTCGGGTATTACTGTCGAAAGTCTCTATAACAAACTTCCCCATAACGAAGTTTTCTATATAACGAATTTATTTCCGGAACACTGCATTTTAGTTAAATTTTCAGTACGTTTTGCTCTCCTTATAACGAATTTTGGTTTTCCTTATAGCGAATATTTCTCTATTACGAATTTTTTCCACACCCGTAACTCGAGTAACTATATAACGAATTTTACCTATAACGAACTGTTTTTTTTGTTTCCTTGCGATTCGTTCTAGAGAAGCTCGACTGTAATATAAGAAATTACATATTATTTCTTATTTTTGATTATACGTACACATTAAAATATGATCCATGTTATAAATAGAGAAAAAATTAAAAAATATAGAAAATCTGTTGGGCCTTCATCACTCTTTGCGATGGCTTGACAAAAAATATTCTATGAAATCTCTGTCGATTGACTGGGTATCAATGTACGAGTGCAATAATTTGATTGCTAGGAAATCGATTGCACAATAACATATCACAAAAGACACATGAGCAAAAAACATTTGAAGAGCTAGTGAAAGCGGAACTTGTGTTTATGGCTAGGCTCACATGTGATTCCTTACCACTTAAGGAAAATGTGACTCCTTGCCACTTAACGATAATATATCTCAGGGCAGACTGAGCGACTCTAAGTGGGGTTTAACTTATCAGCGGCTGCCTCCAGATATCGATCGGTTATAAAAAGGCTCGCGGTAGTCCGGATTCAAATTATTCGCTATTCTGACGCTGGGAGATGGTTAAACTTACACTACTCTGGATTATATGTGGACTGGCAGTGGCCAAGGCCAGCAACTGGGATGAGGAGCTACACAAGGGCGTGGAAATGGAAGTGGAGGAGTTCCAGCGCATGGCCAAGCTCCGTCACTTGTCGGAGGAGTTCTTCAGCTTCTATCGGAATATAAGTCTGTCTGACTTGGTGCCCGACACACGGCTGCCTACCCAACAGGATCTTAAATGCTATGCGGACTTCGCACGGCTAACCGCCGGCCTGCTCTCCGGAAGTCTTTGGGCATACAGAAGTGAGTTGACGACTGATCTCTTGTGCGGCTAACTAATCTCTGGATTCCCCCCACAGTGATTGACTCGTGGGGATCGGTGCCAGCGGGAATTCTCGCTGGCCATTTCAGGGATCTGGGGCACTACGACGAGTGCGTTAGCATCGAGCAAGCCATCACCACAAATTACAATCTGATGGGAAAATACTGTCTTGCCAATTTACCTCTGCAGCAGTTGTTGGGAAATGTGGGTCCCGTAGGAATGATGAATGTACAGACAGCCGTCTGCTTTCCCGCCTCCTGCTCGGCCGCAAACATGGACGCACTGCTACTGCGGCTCTTGAAGCAATTACTTGGAGTGGAGCTGGACGCGGACCTCAGTTTTGTCAAGGCAAGCACTTGCAAGACGGCTGAGCGAGAGCCCTTCGACGGACTCACAATCTTCACTATGTAAGTGAAGTGATTTTCCTGCCTTCTCCAAATTTGATGAGTCCTTACCCCCCTTTCAGTGTTCTTTTGTCGGTATTCGGTGCAGCAGTAGTTCTCTCCACGCTCTACGACTACTTTCTCTGCGAGGATCAAGGTAAGTCCTTCAGCTTGATGGTGTGTTATAGACAGTCCCTAATATGCTAATTGCAGAGAAGCTTCCTGCAATTTTGAGGGTTTTCTCAGCACGCTACAATTCCCGTGGACTCTTCCGTATCTCAAATAATTCCAACCCGAATGTTGTTCATTGCCTGCACGGCATGCGGGGCATGTCCTTGCTCTGGGTGTGTTTCGGTCATGATTACATCATAGGGATAACATCGCCGAATATCAATTTTCTGGATGTGTACAAGGTAAGCCCTTCTGATTCTAGTTCAGATTGATTGAGTGGCTAACTCTTTTTTACCAATTCCCAGTGGGCCAAGACGCCTTTCATGATGGTATTATATGAGGCCGTCTTCGCGGTGGATACTTTTTTCTTTATTAGTGGAATGCTGGTCTCAATGGTCGCCTTGCGTTCAATGGAGAAGTAGGTTCAAGATTCCTATGCATGCTAAATACTTGTACATCTTAACATCTTTTATTGCAGAGCCAAGGGAAAGCTTAACATTCCGTTGATGTATCTTCATCGCTATCTCCGTCTGACTCCCATCGTGGCAGTGGCCATTCTCGTCTATCTGAAAGTCCTGCCTCTTATGGCCGATGGGCCACTGTACGGAACCTGGAACTTTGATTATTATTACAGCTGTTATGGCAATTGGTACTGGACACTTCTCTACATACAGAACTACGCCGCTGACCGGATCGTAAGTCATTCAGAACCTACATTGTTCTCCCGACTAATCCCTTTTTTATAATGTTTAAAGTGCCTCGCCCAAACATGGTATTTGGCCGTCGATATGCAGCTCTATATCATCGCTCCGTTGCTCCTGATTATTGTCTACAAGTGGGGCAAGAAAGGTGCCGCCGTTGTCCTGCTGTTAACTCTTTTGTTAGCCGCTTACCTCTTCAGCATTATGGTGATCAAGGATTACTCCTTGTAAGTGCTTGAGATCGTGACCCTCTTTCTCGCATCTAATCTCTGTACTCTTCAGAATATCGGGAACAAATTTAGGTCTCTCCCAAAAAACACACAATCGGACATCGGGCTGGCTTGTCGGCTTCCTCTTCGGGTACTACCTGCACACGATCCGGGGAAAGTCGATCAAGCTCAGCCGCCCCATGGTATGGCTGGGCTGGCTCACCAGCCTGGCCTTGCTCCTTACCTGCATCTTTGCCATGTATCCGTATGGCGTGGCCAAGTCGAAAACTCTGCCTGTTTTGAGTGAAGCGTTCTATGTGTCGCTCTCCCGGATTGCTTGGCCGCTGGGCCTGAGTTGGGTCGTTTTTGCCTGCATGCAAGGATACGGTGGATTGGCCAATTCGTTCCTCTCCTCGCCTTTGTGGCAGCCGCTGTCCAAGCTCTCCTTCTGTATCTATATGTGGCACTTGCTCATTCAGAACCTAAACGCGGGACGCACTCGTGTAAACACCTACTTCTCCGACTACGATGTGGTAAGTGCTGAGCCCATGCTGGGAGTTCTTCGAGTACAAACGGATTCTACCCCTTTCTTCAGATGCTGCGATTCTGGCAGGACTTTGGTTTCTCTCTGCTCCTTGCGTACACGATGTACATCCTAGTCGAGGCCCCTTGTGGCGGATTGGAGAGTCTGATTCTGCCAAATCGAAGGACACCTCCTACACCAAAAATGCCTCTAGCTGGGACTGAGAATCAAACTTCAGTTCCAGAACCGATTCAAACTAACGAACGAAGAGAATCGGCGTCCGCACCTCCACTGGAAAGTGTGACTGAACAGGAAGAAAACGATGCTATTAGAATTATGGAATTATGTGGCAGTCAAAATAGGTGTAATCAGAATTATTAATGTATAATGTGTATTTATATATAATCTTTAATGTAGACAAAAATGGAGGCTTCAACTGTTGGGTCTGTGGAGTGTGCTCAGGTAAAGGTATTGCCAATCAGATGCGAGAAAAGTCTTTCGTTCACTGGACGAGTAAAACATTTTAATTGATAGGAAATTGATTATACGTAGTCTGATAGTAGTTTTGTCAATAACATACCATACATCAAAAATAAACAAAAACTTGACGAACTAGTGAGAGCGAAATTCGTGTGTCTGGCTAGGCGTACTACTTGGGCACATGTGACTCCTTGCCACTTATCGAAAATGTGACTCAGGGAAGTCTGAGCTGCTTCGGGTGGTTTTCCGTTGAGCTTTGAAGCTGATTGCTCAAGCACATGCTATAGGGATTGAGTGGAAAGATTGTCTTTTACCATTAACTAATAAATTGAAAGTGCTAGAGGCGCTATCACTAAGATTTTAGAGGTCATTGGCACTTGAGATGCCGCTTTAAAGTGCTTTAGTTAGGAGATAATTGAAAGCTAGTATAGATTGATAGCTGTGCGTTCTGTAAAATTTAAAGGTTAAGGAAATATGAAAAACTCGAACGAAGTAGAAACAAACTGAGGCCTCAAACAAAATTGAAATATATTATCAAACTTTGTAAAGAATCCCGAAATTAAGGATCTCTCATTTGCCGACAAAAGGTCTGCTCATATCTACGATGCAATATAATCAATCGTTTTATTTTGATTGCTGATTTAATGTTAAATTTGTCTAGCCATTATGTTTTCTTAAGAAAGGTGCCATAAAAACTATTAATAAAAACTTTTGTACAGCGTTTGAAAATGGTTTCCAAGCCTCAGGCTGTTTTTAGAATGGTAAGTATTAACACGTGTGTTGATTGGAGTTTAAGAAGTTCTTTAAAAAACGTATTTTTGAAGCCATATTTCAATTACAGCGACAAAGGCAGCGCAGCGGCTTTCGTATTGAGATCAAATTTTGCCCGATCCACGCTTCTTCAATTATGTACTTATATTACCTCCCTCAATGCTAATGATCCAGATTATTTACATAAGGAAATGATTTTGATAATCCAGTTACAGAAATTTGGCCGGCTGTTTTCCATATTTCATTTTATTTGTTTGGTGGTTTATTAATCTTCATGAAAGAGAAAGCAAATTAATTCCGAAACGAACTCACAAGAAAAATTTAATATTAAAAATGTTTAAATGTTTTTCAGAAGATTTGGAATAAGATAAAAAAGATAAAAAAGAAATTCTTACCAGCATAATGATTTAAGCCAAGTCTAAACTTTATTTTTGCACTGCTTTTAAATGCATTTAAAAACAAACAAAAAAATTAATGCATTCAGCTAATAATCATTTTTGAGATAATATATTAAATCTGTTTTTAGAATAACAGGGGACCATCCCACATACAGATGCAATAATCATTTTACAGTCACGTCACCCTATATTTCCGCTCAATGCAAGCGAGCTTTTACGCGCATTTCATTCAAGTTGCTCCAACCCCCTTCCCCACCCCTCCCCTCCTCGCACCAGTTCTACGCACTCCACAACGAAGCACAACACAATGACCAATTTACGAGCGTTTTGTCGCTGATTAGAGTTTCATTCACAAAAGCTTAGCCGAATGATTTGCGCGCCACAGTGACCCGAGACGTGACGTGACGTGACGCGACGTGCACACCGGCGAGAGTGAGAGTAAAATAAAAGCCCGAGTGGAAAAGCTTTGCGGCTAGCTTTCGAAAGCTTCGACGCACTCAGTTGGCTGTGTTGTTGTGTCGTTGGCGGTGCCGGCAAACGCGGCGTATGAAAATTGTTTGCTAGAAAAGTGTGTTGTTAGTCTTTGGGAAAACTTGTCGTCGAGCGGTTGGCTGGATCACTTGACTTGGCCGTGGCCCGAAAGAAAGACACGCATCGCAAGCCGCTGGGAAAAACGCGTAGAAGCCGCTGGGCAATACTCTTGGTAGTGACAGGTGCATCTTCAATCTCAATCGAAAAAGCCCAATCCAATCCCATTGTGCCAGCGCGGTCCAACGTCTTTGTGGGTCCGATTTCTGGCCCGCCTGCACTTTGGGGCTTTGGGGCTGGCTGCCATTAATGTCAACGCCACTGTCAGCTGGCTGCGGTTGTCTTGGTCGTCGTGGTCGTCGTGTTAATGCTTTTAATTACATGCGAAACATAAAAAGTATTTCGTTAAGTGTTGCCGTGAAGTTTGACATCGGAAATTAATGCACTTGCCGCCGCCGCATGCATTTGCGGGGGCAGACAGAACAGTTCCACACTGAGAGCATCTCTCGCATCGGTCTCTTTCTCTCGTCGATCTTCGTAGATACATATATCTGGCGGCTTTTTATAGGTAAGAACTATATGCATATACGATTTAATGCGTAAACAAAGTGAATGAGTTGTTTATTATTGAATGGAACTCGTGCGTGCTCTGCCATAAACATTATACAATAATTTCAAAGCAAATTCAAATCGAACAAATCAAAGTGCTATTAATTTCGTGTATTTATAAAGCACACCTCTGCCATATATATTTTGATCGAGAAACCCAAGCCTGCCAAACTGCCGGCATTTGCATACGCGTTTCCATGGTTCTGTCCTCTCTCTGTCTCTGCTCTGGCATCATTATTAATAATGTTTATTTTGTTGATAATATTGATTTCGAAATCTAAACATTGACAAATTAATGCCAACACTACTACAACTAAGCCTATGCGAATGTCTAGTCATCATCATCATCATCTTCATCGGCATTACTTTACTCGTACTTTAATCATAATGAAGCGATCGGATCGTCATCATCTCAACTTGAATTGTTTCCAGTTGTTGTCTCCACTCCAAAAACTGTGCCCTGCCCCTCTACTGGGGTCTTATCACGCCTCACAGGCGACCTTGTGACGCACTCGAACTCCTGAGCATTGTCACACACTTTTCGAACTCAATTCGCTGCTCACATTTCCATATACACACTCCAGACTCTTGCTTCGGCTTCGACCAAGTACCAAGTACCAGTCCAGAAATAAACGAAAAAGTTATATAAATATAGGATTTTATTTGCTTAAGAACACATTTCCAACACCCCATAGCCACCCACCCAGCAGCGGCTCATTAAACAAATGCAACATCTGTTGGCGCTTTTTGGGCCTGTTGTTTACAATCGGAATTGCCGCGCAAATTTAATGCCAAACATATTTAATACCCTTCGTGGGCACGCAACGTCATAGATGGGACACGAGCCGAACCAACCCGAACACCAGCCATTGTCCATCTTTCAAACCACTGAACTTTGACGATGAAAATCGGATAAGAGAGCCAGCGGCATGGGGAATATGAAAATTTATTGCGTATACGCCGCAGAGGCCGGCATTTCATTATACGAATTTTCCGGCATGCATCACAAGTTGATTGGGCTTCGCTTTTTCTATTTTGGGCAGCCATCAGCCACAGGCAGAGTTCCAAATCAAAAGCGTCTTTATTTATATGAATGGTGATTTATGCGTCCCGTCTTTGTATCTCTATCTTCTTGTGGCTCGTCTCTTGGCATAGTCTCATTTTTTTACGGCATGATTTGCCTAATTACGAGTAGGCATGGCCCTGCTGGAAAAGCAGAGGAAAAGTGTGCGGCAAGCCACGGCGTAGACGGCCCAGTGTGAGTGAGTGGCACATTGTCCGATGCCCGCTGCCCGATGCGTGCGTGTGGCGCCTTTCGATTTGCGGTTTCTTTTTTTCGTGGAACGAAAATCGCGATCGCGTCTGCAGTCGCCTCGACGCCGTTTGAATAAGAAATGTCCGCTCGCTCACTCGCTTTCTGACTCATAAAAACAATCGAGAGCAGCAGACAGCCACATATTCTCATCGCGAATTTCCTTTCAAAATTTAACTCAACTGTGGGATCGCTATGCAAATAAAAGGTGGGCCGCATTTGGCACCGGAGGGGGAGGGTAGGGTGTCCAGTGGGTGGGGGCCAGTGCATACGCATTGTTTGTTTAACCCAAAAACTATTGATGATTGTCGATATATTGTGTTTCTTTAATGTGCCCTGTATTTATTTAGCAACAATTTGTACTTTTTACTTTTACTTTTTTCCCTGCTCTGCCTGGCTGTGCGCTGTGCTTGTTCTTTTTATGGCCAAATTTTCGATAGAACTTTTGGCGGGGTGAGTTTTCTTTATAGTTCGAAAAGCAAACAAAAGACCAAAGCAAAAATGTGGCAAGCGATTACATTTTACGATTATGAATTGCCGAAAGGGCTCGATCTGGGGTAGGGGTTGGTGGGTTGGCTTACGTTACGTTACGTTACGTTACTAATGCGTGTTTAATTTACTGTCAACGGAGTCCTGCAGCTGGTAGCCGTCTGTTCATCGTTCGACTAGCTCGCGGATTCGATTCTAATTCGATTAATCCATAACACTACCCCAAGCCCCAAGCCGGAAGCCCCTGGCACCGCTGTCAAATGTAATTACCAACACAATGGCGCAAGGCAACAATAACAAATTATTGTATAATCATTAACGACATGAAAGACCATACTCCTGCTCCCCGACACACGCACCCGCTCCCCCCAGACAGACAGTCCTTCTTTACACTTCAGTCGGGCCCAAGGACTAGGCGGCTGAGTGAGAGCCTTCGCCGGGCCGTCTTTTGGCAGCTGGGAGGAAGCCGGGGGAATGGAGCGTCCCCGTCTGAGGCAGCGTCAGCGTCAGAGCCTGAGTAATTCATTAGACGTATATTGTGCTGGAGAGCATTTGCATAATTATGCAATCAGTTTTGGCACACTTACACATTAGACGCAGACGGCTGATAAAGAAGCCCAAGAGCAGCGCCCGAATTCCATTTCCGTGCCCCAAAGACCACCTCGCACCGGGCCATAGACAGCGCCACAGACAGGGACTAGACCCAATTTGATTAGCACGCGCATTCCGCATGAAGGCCAAGTAGAAGGCGGCCTGGCCCTGACACCTTACCCCCCATAGTTCTCCGTACGTGGGCGCTTAATCATCGTCTTGCGGGGAGGACTGCCGGGGAGAGTGCTCCGCTTCTGCTGGGGGAGTGGAAACTTTTGTGGGGCTTAATTAGAAGTCAAATGTTTGCTGCCAGGCAAGGCCGTTTCCGCGCGTTTTCCAAGCGTTTTTTTACGCCTTGGCGGCATATGTCTCTTTCTCTCTCTCTCTCTCTCGCTCTCTCTTGTGGTGTGCACGTGAGTGTGGTGTTTATGATGGGTCTTATTGCCCATTTGTATGCCCGGGAGTCATGACTTCAAGATCAGCCAACAAATGGATTATTAACTCTGTGCCACGACTGAAACCTAGCTGATAAATGGCAGAGGGAAACAGTCGCTGAATGGGAAGAGTTCAGTGGCAGGGAAATGGCCGGGAAGAGTACACTCCACACACACACCGCACCCTCATCTGTGAGTACTCTCGCTAGTCCTTTAAGATAGGACAGCCATTTGTTTGGCGGAAAAATCAGAATTAAAACGCCTCATTTGTCATGCAGGGGATGCCATATGGCCAGGAGGACTGTGTGTTCCCAAGTCACGTCATTAGGTTCTATTTATACCCGACTACGCTTAACCAAACAATTAGCACAAAGTTTCCTGCCAAGCCGAAAGGCAACTGTTGCCGGTCAATTGGCCAATTAAACGCCATTGTTTTGGCCGCTTCCTGAACAGTACAGTGTAGATGGGCGGGCTGCTTATGGCCGGAATCAACTATGTACCGAGCACCAGACACGAATTTATAGCTCATTTATTCATGTATATTGATTTGGATTTGGGGGGAGCCAGCTGCCTGGTGGCCTATGGCCTAGCCATCACATATCAATCGATTCCCACAAATTATAGCAAATAACTAGGGAAATTTCCAGAACAACAAAAATCCTAATGCAAACAGCTTTAAATAAACTGCCTGTCTGTTTTTCTCGCCTCTCCCACGCTTAGCCCCACATGCCCATTTTCCATAAGCAATTTAGATTATAACCCGCTCTGGCTCTGGCTACAAGGAGCCCACTGCCAGTCGCAATCCTTGACAAATGAGCCACACGCTAAGTAACAACTTTCTTCATCATTACTTTCAAATTGTTTCTGGGCGCATCAAAATTGAAAAACTGTGAGCACCCACGCACTTGTCGGGCTCGGCTCCGGCTTCCCTTGGCCACTTGTTCCCCGCACTTTTGTGCCATTTCCGGATTGCGTTTCGTCTTGGCCTCGCTTCAGTGCTCCCGCCTCCAGCTTCCAGCTTACTCATCTCCGTTTATTTTCGACAATCGCCCGGTGCGACGGCTGCTCTGTTTGTTCAGATACTCGTATATATTCCCAGTTTCATTTGCAATTCTAATTTGCAGGCGACTGCTCCTTAATTGAAAACCAAACACAAGAATAACCAGTCAGAATGCTTCTGGAGGAGGCTTTTTCCTCAAGTCGATCAGCAGACACTCATCTTCAAAAGAACATATTCCATAGTTACCATAGATAGTAGGTTATATAACATATATATTGCATTTGATTTGATAGGGTTTGACGCATTTTGGTTAGCCCGAATTTCCGCAGGCACTGCGATAATAGATTCCACCAATAAATGCACAATAAATACACAACTATTTTTACCCTTGCTCCATATAGGCATTGGGATCTGGATTTTTTTATTGCTTCTGTACAAAAGCGGCTGCTCATGATAATTCGGTGAACGTCATGTATGTAGCTCGGTAGGATCGGGTATGGGTATGGGTATGGGTTGGAGTGAGCATTAACGTGTTTTTCTGGCTTTTTCATTGATAACAAAACAGGGAAGTGAATCAAACTGGGTATGAATATTTTTCGAGGATGGGATGGAGTCGATCGCCTTGTAATTATATTTACAACTCCAGAGGTATTTTAGTCGGAGTTCTGTCCCAGCTCATTATGGATGAACGTATTTAATCTGTCATTTTCGTCATGATTAGGGTATAAATGGAGGCACTTTTCCTTTCCCGCTGAGTGTCTGAGGCCTCTGGCAGTCCAAATTTAGTGCCAGGGCCAGTCCGGTCTCTGTCCTGTCCCGTCCCGTCCTGTCTCTTGGCTGATTGTCAACGTTCTTGAGTTTCATCATGCAATCTGCACTGCGAATGCTCGGGATGCTGCGAACGTCTCCCAGAGAGATGACTAGATCCAGAGCAGAGTAGGTTGGTGTTTAATTTACTGATAAATATTTTTATTCCGCAATAAATACATTTTTCATTACGCACTTGACGACGACGACGACTCGTGGCCGGCAAAGCCATAAAAACGTGGCCAAAACCAAAAAAAACAAAAAAGAAAAAAAAAACCGAATGCGGGAAAGCGGGAAAGCTCTGCCCGTGTTCGCTGCCATTTCCATTTGTGTCCTGCGGTCATTATAATGTTGTGTTTGCATATTAAGCCACTAGATGGGACGGTGGTGCGACAGGGGGTGGTGGGTGGTGCCTCGGTTCTGGTGTCAGTGAACTCTGGGTCGTAAAATGATTGGCATGGGCGAAAGTGAAAGCCAGCCATGCTCGTGGCTAACTATGCAGCCAGCTCATAAAAATTGCAGCCAATAAAAGGCGACAATTGCTGGCACGGCACTTCGACCTGGCACTCCGTGGCACTCGCCACTCGAACGTACGGGATCGTTGTCTTGCAGCTTATCGCTCATCCGCCATCAGCTGTGGCTCAACTGGATGCAGTTCCCCATCCCCGACTGCACTCAAAGTCACACTCTGTCATTAGACCGTCCGGTGACAGCTCATTGCTAATCCGTGAGGAGCACTTAGATGGGACACCCTCGATGCCAGTGGCACGCCCACGCCCCATCCGTCACTCTTCGAGAGGTTCAAGTGAATTATCCTCCAAGCTGACGTCAGCACTGGGACACGCCTCCAACGAGGGGCGTTTGCTTGTAGCTTGTAGCTCGTAGCCTCCGCGATGACAAATTAAATGAAACGCTAAGCAAGTGCAGGACGAGTGCAGGCTCAGCGGAGCGGGAAAGTCAAACGCGCTTTTAGGGGAACGCCCAAGTTTGTTTAACAGCCACTCGCAGGCAGGATGCGGTGGGGCCCAAGTTAACGACGCCCTGCCACGCACTGCTCAGTAATGCCAGCGGAAGTGCGGCGAGGGCCATTTTTCAATATGCGCACCGGAAATGACAGGGGACAAACGCAAAGTCGTGCGAAGGACGCCCCACAGCACATGCCAAAGCCAACACCTTCCACTGCAGAATCGGTATTTCATATGTGTCGTGTGCCTTATTGCATTTCTCCCCTGACACCAACCGAGAATCGAACTGAAAGCCATTCCCAGCTGGGGAATGTGCGAACACTGCGCGATAGCACTCAAGGTCAGCCAAATGTTAAATACGCATTAGTGGTCCATATTCAAATGCCACATGATACTCGTCGGCTCGTACGCTGAAACCCACAAAGATACAAATATCATCCAGACCATGCTCGCATATTCTCACTCTCTCACTCATATCGAAGCAATTAAAGTGTCCTTAGCACGGACTTGTGCGGAAACTAGCCCAAGGCCTTGGCTAGAAGAAAGAATACTCCTTAGCTGTAACATTTGCCGAAGAGAGAGGTTTTAATAGTGGAATCCGGCAGCAGGATCTGCCCGATCTGTTAATCTAAATACAGTAATGATAGTCACTGCGGTGATGCGTTTCTTCTGTTGCTAAAATGTTCTATAAAACGGAAGAATACGTATCTATGATGACTAATCAAAACAAACACCCAAAGCTGTTCTTATCTCCCAGTAGGGTATCCGAAAGTTCAGCTTATGTGGCATTCGCTTTCCGTTCTATTTACAATATACACGAAATCGTAAAACAATAGCCAGTACTATCTGTGCTATATGGCCCTCCGACTGTCCCAGTCCGCCCATCTGTCTGTGAGTGTGTCCACTCGGTGTGTGTGTGTGTGTGTATGTGCTGTATGAATTCCCAGGGCAAGCAAATAAGCAAACAAACCAGAAAGCAGAGCAGAGGCCAGACGTCAGACGACAGACGACAGCAGCTGCAGAGTTTCCCGGCTCGCGGCGGGAACTGGCTCCGTGGGCCAGTGGCATCTCCCGCGCAGTGATAAAACGCCTTCCTTGGCCAATGCCTTATCAATGCCGGGACACTGCTTAGCACAGCCACTGCCCCACACAGCAGCAACAAGCTCTGAGGAAAAGTATAAAATTACATTCATCCGTGGCGAATGAGCGACTTGAAGGAGGCGTTTAAAACATCGGGCGCGCATTCCGTTCTCCCTCTGCCCGATAAAGAATGCTAGCTTTACAAAAACATTAGTTGAACGAGCAACCCATTCGCCACAGCAACAATCATCCACATGCCACAGACACACACAAAGCCATACACCCATAAAGATATAGATATAGATATAGCAGAGATCTATGGCCATTGTTTGAGCGTTTAGCCGGCTACCAAGTCCGAGTCCGAGGCCGGAGCGGAGCGGAGGAACAAACAGTTACAGTAGCAGGCAAACAGCGCTCTGTTTGCGGCAGGGAAGAGCTCTTCGGAGTAGCATAAATAAGCGAGGATGGCAGGGACAAAGGAGTTGGGGCTGGGGCTGGGTCTGGGTCTGGGGTTGGGGCTGGGGCTGGGGCTGGGAGCAGGGCAAACATCCTTGACTTGGCTTGCAACGGATGCCACAAAGCGATGGGAATTATGGGAGCAGCTGAAGGCTGACTTGAAACTTGTCCAGGCTCCACGCTCCAGGCTCTGGAATCTGAGGCATGAAACTGTAATTTTAAAATGCGAATAGCATAGCGAATCATCCGGCACTTTTCATTGAAATTCCTGTCTCAGTCTGTGCGAAGTTTTTCCAGCTCCACTTCAGCTCAATGGCAGCGGATTAGTGTGGCCAAAAGGAGCTGCCACTCCAGACTTACTTAATTGCCATTCATTGGTCAATTACAGGGACATGACCGTGGGACATCGACATGTCAATTCGGTTCGGAGGATTTTTACCCAAAAGCAATTTTCCACCCCAGCCCCCAGCCACCCCAGCACCGCAGAGGGACGAACCACTTTCGGTGGCTGCAATTGAAAAACAAGCTTTTGGTTTTACGGCGCTTTGTTCGCCTTTTGTCCGGACTCCGGAGTGGAGTGGAGTCGAGTCGATTTTGTCGCTGTGGCAGTGGCTTTTGTTGGGAACTGCCAGTGGTTCCACACGAGCGCTGCGGCGGCATGCGAACTAGTTAGATTAATTTAGCCAGAGTCACAAACACAATTACGAAGTCATTTCAATTTATTAAGCGAGTGGCACCCCCGGCAAAAAGCCACAGCCACAGCTCCGTCCCGGATGAGGCTGCCCCTTCTTTGAGAGGGAGAGGATCTGGGCTACAAATGTGTTTTAGCCAGCACTTCCCCCGAAAGTGTATGAGCGATTAAAGGGGCTGTGGGGACGAGTCCTATGGCCTGGCAAATGTTCAAAATCAATTTGGCGGCTTGGCTTTAATTTTTTCCCCTTACTTTCGGAATAGTATTTGGTTGTTGTTGTGGCTGTAGCTGTAGCTTAGCGATTTGTCAAAGTGGATGAGACGCCATGGCATACGGACGAGTATTTCCCCCGAGCTGACTATTATTGAACGATAAATTGATTAGATATGCGTGCAAGAGAGTGTGACAACTTGCTCCGACTCCGTCCGTTGTTGCTGATGCTGCGTCTGCTGATGCCACTGCCACTGCTGATGCTGCCACTGCTGCTGATTCTTATTGCTGCCTCAAATTGCCATTTCAATGTTAATTTTATTAGGGTGTCAGCAATAAATTCCGTTCAATCTTAAATACCATAAAAAGCGATACACTTCTGCCACACACATGGCAAAAAAAGAAGAAGGACACATCCACTTTCACTCGCACACAATTTCCATTATCACCAAGAGCTTTGAACCTTATTCAAATCTCAGCCGGAAAATTATACCCAAGCGCCCACAAATATATATGTACATAGTAGGTATATATGGTATATGCAGGATATACAGACAGGCCACAAGTTATCCATCAAATGGCCGCACGACACTCATGTAAGCCGTGGGGCTGCTGTGGATTCCGGCCGTAACCATAAACCGTTCTCGGATTTACATGCAGGCGGCGCATGTTGGTGGCAGCAGTTGTTGTGGCTGTGCTGTGAGTGCCCTCCCCCTCCCCCACCGACTCCCCATGGCCATGCATGGCCAGCACTACACTAAAGTTTTGACACGATTCATTTGTCTTTCTACTCGACCAACTCGAAACTTTCAAAACAATTATGCCAAGCCAAATGGCCAATAGAGACCCACCGCCCTCTGCCATTGTGTCCACTGCTGGCCAATTCGAACCAATTTCAGCAACGTTAAAGTCCCATTTTTAAGGCAAATGTGTCACACAACTGCCTTGTTATGTCACATGTGGGTACATTGAACCCCAGCAAGCACCAGGAAGTCCAACAAACTCAAACTCTGAACATGACGAGGTCCTGGCTGGACCCCGGACCAGAGCAGGCCGCACAGGACAGCAAACGAAGTGCACAGCTTGTCCAGTGTCTGTGAGTCAGAGGAAGGCACCAAGGGGGGGAATGCAAACAAAAAGGGGGTTCGGGGGCCCAGCCCAGGGCCAAGAGACAAGAGCCAACCAGGCCAATATGGTGGGCGCATAATGAATTTATCAAATTAATCAAAATGGCGCTGTTCAGTGTGTCGCCGCGCACACACCGGAAGCGGGTGTTTATGTGCCACCAAATGGGTGGGGCGGGGGATGGAAATGCCCCCCGCCATCCGACTGTCCATGTAAATGTTTGCTGTGTCAGTCTGAGTGGGTTTGTAGGAGCATAATATAATTAAGCGAGGTTGCGCGTCGCAGAAATGGGGATTTGATAAAGCCATTTGGCTGACGGGCAGCAGCATGGAGATGAGCAGCAGACGCCATCGCTTTCGCCATTGCCATTGCCATGGCCATAAGAATAAACCGTTGAGCAGCTTCTGGTGATAATCGCCGTATGTTCGGCGACAGTGGCTCGGGAAAACTCGGAAAAGTATGCGAAAGATGGCCAAGTTCAAATTGGTTTACACATTATTTGTGGCTAAAAATAAGAGTAGCATTAAATACTAAATGAGTTATTTGTTTTAATTGAAAATTTGCATTTAAATTCAAAGTTGGCTGATCTTAAGAGTATAAAAATCTTGTTCGTATTCATTTATTTACTAGAACTTAAAGAACAGAACCCTGCTAACAATTAACAAGCTAACATGCCACTGCTACTGCCACTGTCCAGTTCCGGACAAGTGCGGCATGCGACAAAAGTCCGGCGGGGATCGAATTGGATTGGGGATGGGTGATGAGCTTGTTTATGGCGGATGCTAGGGTGCCGGATGCTCTAATGTTATGTAAATGACAGCGCCTAATGAACTTTTCATTCATTATCGTTAGTTAGTTAGTTAGCCTGGTGAATGGCCGGTTATTTCCTGATTTTGTGCCGGACCGGACCCCAGGCCAGCCGACTGCGGGATACTTAAACACTAATCCCTAATCCCTTTGCCGCTTTTACCACTTCAGGCGTGGCCGGACGACAACCGCAAAGCTGCTCTGATTGATTTGTTTAATGCTGCCGGATCCGGACAACGGAGACACCGTGCTGCACGAGTATCTGGGTAGCCGCTGGACATCTTAATTTCATTAGCGCGTCTTTAAGTGCTCGCATAAACTTGCCGGAGGGGTGATTACAACGGATTCGGTTTCGGTCTCGGTCTCGGATTCGGTTTCGGATTCGGTTTCGGATTTCTTCCTGCCCATACCGTTGCGCTGCTGCTTAATTGAACAGCGGGCGCTCTCACTCGAAGGATTCGCGGCGATAATGTTGCGACTGTGGCCCATGTAATTCACATTACGAGACATACGCCCCCCGACGCAGGACGACGACATTGCCATTGGTGAGGGGCAGCCACGGCGTCGCTGTGGCCAGGACCGGGCAGCGTCCACGGCTGACCAGCATTGGCATAGGCTTGAGGATTTGTTGGCTGTTGCTGCTGCTACCCCAGACCCCGGCTCAAGATGCCGCAACAGCAACAGCAACATCCGCAGGCACTGCCGCCGCAACAACCACAGCCAGGACGCCGTCCCAGCAGGCTGGGCTATCCCGTGGCGCTCCTGGTGGCGGCGATGGCGCATACAACGCAACTTATAGTATTCCAGCCCTCGGCTACGGTTCCGGCCACACCAGCAGCGGCCATAGTGATAATTCCAGCGGAGCAGCAGCAGCAGCAACAGCCGCTGCCGATGCCGATGCCGAGGCCGATGCCGGTGAGGATGCTGAACCGATGCTGCCACAGATTCCGCCGTATATACGCACAACCGCCATGTTCTTCTGCATAGTCATCATGCTGCTGGGAGTTGTGGGCAACGTGATGGTGAGTCCATCGAATGCACCTCCCATGCCCATTCTATTCCCCTTTTTAATTCGTACTTGCAGGTGCCCATTGTGATTGTGAAGACGAAGGACATGCGCAACTCCACAAACATTTTCCTCACCAATCTCAGCATCGCCGACCTGCTGGTGCTCCTCGTCTGCACGCCCACCGTCCTCGTGGAGGTTAATACGCGCCCAGAGACCTGGGTACTTGGCCACGAGATGTGTAAGTGGCACACACACACACACACACTCCCACAGCCGGCTGCTCCGCTTGTGTCTGTTTATTTTCTCCAGCCTAATTAACTGCTTTTCACTCTGCTCCCACTCAGGCAAGGCCGTGCCGTTCGTTGAGCTGACTGTGGCACACGCCAGTGTTCTGACCATCTTGGCCATCTCATTCGAGCGCTATTACGCAATCTGCGAGCCATTAAAGGCCGGCTATGTCTGTACCAAGGGGCGTGCCATCCTCATCTGCGTCCTGGCCTGGGGCATTGCTGCGCTTTTTACGAGGTAAGCGGAGGTCCGCTCCTCTCCCAACGTGGTGGACGGTGCAATGAACTCTGTTCTGCTGTCTGTTTTGTGGCTATCTTAAAGTAAATTTAATTAAATATTAGCATTATAATTTTCTCAAATTATATTTACTCCAGATATCGCATTGCATGCTCTCTCTCTCTCACTCTCTCTCTCTTTCTATCTGTGTCTTTGGTGTTGGCATTCCTATATACACATCTGTACTGTATTATCCTCCAGTCTAGATCTACCCGTAGTTTATGGCTTGATTCCATTTATTCATTTTGGGCAGCCAAGCATTAAGTTCCTCGCTCATTAATTATAAGTGTCAATCGTCGTCATTTTTAATGATTTGTGTTTTGTTTCTGTTTTCTTCCGATTTTTGTGTCTCCATTCCCGATTTCTGGAATGTTTTTTTTTCTTTTTGGTATATGGTGTTTGGCCTTTTGTTTGCCATCCGCGTGTCCATTTACATGCTAAACATTCGACTGTTGACCCACTCTCTCTCTCTCTCTCTCTCCCCCTATCAATTTCACCTTCTCCTTCTCGCTTTCACTCTCCACTGCCATCCACATGCCATGTATATCCTACTCATGGACACCCTCCCATTCTCTGCTTTGGTCACTGCGCTATTCTTTCTCATTTTGGGGGGCTCTCAAGTTCTGTAGAGGCCGGGCTTTTGTCCCGTTATCAGCCCCCTGTCATCTTTAATAAGCACCGATGTCCGCTATCATGGAATTTAATTTCATTGACACTTTATTATTGTATTTTCATGGCCGCATTCCCAGTCACAGTCCTCAGTCACATCTAAGGATGGCCGGCGACCCTTTTTAATTTTGCAAATCTTGCCGCGTTCATAACAATGAAATAAACAGCACATTTTCGGGTGCGAACACTGACCCCACCGCAGGCGGGGGGTCGTGGGCAGGGTCATGGCTAGAATCGGGATCGGCCTGCCTCCAGGCGTCTGCCCATTAATTACGCCACCCAAGAAGCCGCCCCAAGGCCGAAGCGGCGGCGAGCAAACACTTTAAAACACATTCGAACGGAGGCACCACAAGGCGTCTGCAGTGACGCACGTCCACGTCCAACACGCTCGGATCAGCCCAGGCAGAATCCGTCGCCTGTTGACTGTCATATCTGTGTCTAGCCAGAAAATATTTAAAGCAGCGGAAAAGTCAGGATTTCCATGGAAAAACTAGCATTGAAAGCTGGCGCTTGAATGTATAATAATTATGATAGTCTAGAGTATTAGGATCTTCATCATTTCATATGGCACTCTCTCCTGTGCCCTTTCTTCGCCTCTTCATCCTCCTCCTCTCGCTCTTCCTCTCACTGTCTCACTATATCTCACCATTTCCTTCCATTTCCATCCATTATCCGCCTCCCCATGACCCCGCAGCCTGATTACGTTTCTTGTTTGCTTTTTTCTCTCCCCCCATTTTCCATGTAGCCCCATACTGTGGGTGGCCGAATACAAGTTGGCCGAATATATTGATGGATCATCGGTGGCCGTGTGCCTCACGCAGGCCATCACCGATTGGACCATATCCTTCTTTCTGATGACCATAACCGTGTTCTTCGTAATGCCATTCCTGACCCTGGTCGTGCTGTACGGCATCATAGCCAAGAACCTCGTCTCCAATCAGAGCACCATGCTGCGCGCCCGACCCACCAAGCCGGAGCTAAGCCTAAAGGCCCGCAAGCAGGTGGTCCTAATGCTCGGCGCCGTCGTTCTCTCCTTCTTCGTCTGCCTGCTGCCCTTCCGCGTGCTCACCCTCTGGATCATACTGAGCACGGACCAAACGCTGCACGAGGTTGGCCTGGTGCGCTACTACAGCCTGCTCTACTTCTGCCGTGTGATGCTCTACCTCAACTCGGCCATGAACCCCATACTCTACAACCTCATGTCCACCAAGTTTCGCAGGGGCTTTGCCCGGCTCTGCCACGATGCGGGCCGATTGATGTTGCAATTGCTCACGCTGGGACGGAGCAGCGACGGCGTCCGCGGCTCTCGTGGACGCAGTGGCACCATCTCCACGGGCCTGGGCACCAATACGAACACCAACTCGTCCAATGCCACGGCGGCCACCAACTCCAGCATTCTGTCACGCAGCTCCAATCGACGATGCAGCGAGGACATCAGCCGCACCCGCCTCAAGATTGAGCTGCAGCTGCCCTGCGGCAGCGATCTGGAAGCCATGGCCATGCTCCACCAGTCGGGGATGGGAAAACGGATGGCCAGGCGGGAGAGTGATGGCCAGATAATGGGCTTGAAGAATCCCCATCCGAATCCGCGGCGCCACAAGCCTCAAATCAGTTTCGACGAAGAGACGCTGGGCGGGGCGAAGGAAGCTGAAAATGTTGCCTGAGTAGACGGGAGAGGACAGGATGTGAAAAATCGCTTGTAACCCGTTTACACATTCGCTTCACTTGACTGGAATGTGTCGAAGGCGGTTTATTCTGATCCTGGTCCCCGCCACGCCTGCACAAATTGTATTTTGAACGCTTTTTGCAACCATAATCGATTCCATTCAACCGTTGACAGCCAGTCCTGCCAGTCCTGCGAGTAGTGCCTGCTCCCTGGACATTTCCGTACAAAAAACAATCAATTTTTCGGGCTATTAAACTCGAATGAATGTGCCAAAGATAAATAACAGCAACGACAGCCAAACAGCAGCACTACACCACTACAACTACTGGACGGAGAAAGGGCACATCTCAACGATGGAATGCTGACGGAACGGGGCTGGGTCTGGGTCTGGGGCCGCCATTAAACGACGGGCGCTGGAGGAAAGGCAAATGGAAATGGCTTAATATGCGTTTGGGACCCCATCAAGGCGACGGATAAACATGATTTAGGTGTATTGAAATAGTTTCCTTTCGGTAAAGCCGCCTGCCAATCGACGGCCATGTTCGGGGCCATTCCATTCCAAAATGGCTGCCATGGTAAAATGGACGAACAAAAACTGTTGCCTACTTTGCTGCGGCCCAAAAATAAAATGTTCATACATCCAAATGCAAACACAGTTGTACATACAAGCATACACATACACACATACAGTTAAACCCATGCATAAATACGTAAATTTATATACTATATTATTTAAACAATACATATATACTCGGCTTATAAATATACAAAAACACACACACGCACACGCGCATATGGCACATACATATAGAAAAAGTGACGAGTTTGTAAGTAAATAAATTTTTTATGACACAACTCACTCAATGGGTCAAAGATATCGGCTATTATGAACATTCCCCTGCCGCAAGGAACCTCTCATCCATTGCCATTGAGAGAGGCAAAAGGATGTAATTTATTGTTCAGGAAATCGGACAACGCAACTGCCAATCTTCTGTAAATATAGAATACTTGTACATACTACGTAGCTTTGTAATTTGTTTTCGTAGCTTTAGAAGTAGCAATTATGACGTATGTAGATTTCCTGTAATTTTCCTATACAACACCACCCAAGTAGATAGAACTTCGTACGCCCCTCGTCGGATGACGGGTATGAGCAGACGTTGCCGTTTCCGTTTCCGTTCTGATTAAGTTGAGTGCTGTGCTTCCTTTGAAAGTTTTCTAGTACTTAGCCCCAGCTGCCATTGAGTAGCTTTTAAATATTTGTTTGTTCCCTCTCGCAGCGCCGTTAAAACTTTGCAGACGACATCGGCAATAATAAGAACAATACCATATTCATATTCACCCTGAAATAAATATATATGATTCTTGCAGTCCCATCATCGCCATTTCCAGCTACAGCATAGAGCCCTATGGAGACGGAACCGACGCCCCAGTCTGCACCACAGCGGCCGACGGCTTCTGGCCGATCTTTTACTTTGTGGGCAGCATCACGGTGTTCTTCTTTCTACCCTTCGGCATACTGGTCCTGCTGTACGCGGCCATTGCCTACAAGCTGCTGCGGCCGAACAATGCCTTCCATAGGCCCACCTCGCCGCAGCCGCAGCCGGCGACGACGACGGCGACAGCGACGATAACAACCAGCACCAAAGGCAACAGCCATCAGCAGAGCAATGGCATGAGGAAGCACCGCAAGCAGGTGATTTTCATGCTGGTGGCGGTCGTCTCCAGCTTCTTTGTGTGTCTGCTGCCCTTTCGAGCATTCACGCTGTGGGTGATCATGGCCAGTGCAGAGGATGTAGAGCGCCTGGGCATCGCAGGCTACTACAATCTGCTGTACTTCTCGCGCTTCATGCTCTATCTGAATTCGGCCATGAATCCCATCCTCTACAACCTGATGTCGTCCAAGTTCCGGAGCGGCTTTTGGCGGCTGTTGCTTACCTGCCTCGGGCAGAGGCCGAGCCATCATCACCGCCATCACCACAACCACCATCGGCAGCATCCGACGGCAGGCGGCAGCATGCGAAACACTTCGCGAAGACAAGCCAATGAGGCTGAGGGAGCCGCTTTGGCCAGTGGCGCCAGAGGTACCCGTCCGGCTCACCGCACGCTGCGTCGCGAGGCCACATTTCTGATCAACTCCATATCCACCTCTTCGGGGACGGATCGCACAACCTCGTCGTCCGCCTGGCGAAGCAATAGTCTGTCCATTTCCGGGCTGGGCGAGCGCGAACGAGGCATCCTGGGTGCCGCCATTATCGGAACTACCGCGGCCACGGTAACCACCGCCTGTCTGCAGGAGCGACGATCCAGCAAAACCTGAACACTTCCCTCCCATTGAATTGTACGAATTGTATTTTAGTTGAATTCCAACAGCAAATAGTCATAGTAATTAGAAGAAATTTCGTTGTAAAGACTGAAGTACCTCAGAAGAAGTCAATAAACGCTAGAGAATGTTTTTGAAACCATTTGTTTTCGGTGTGTACTTGTATGTCTTTGTTCCGGCCTTCACTTTGTCCCCACAGCTACTATTTGGGGAATAAAACAAACCTTTTACAGGCATCGTTACAGATTTTATTGTATTTAAGCGAAATATAAAATCAAATTCGGGCGAAAGTGAAAGCCGAAACTGAATGTTATTAATGGTATGTGATTAATGATTTCTGTGCAGTTGTGTGCCTTGTTCCCAAACCTTTTAATATTTTACGCTCACGCAATTTTTATTAAACTTCATCATTATATCGTCATTATTACACTAATTATGTGCCTACACAAATCCATCGCGTCACTTGAAAATACAAATACACAAAATTTGTTTTTGTTTAATGCTAAAAGTGTTCGTTCTTTTGATTTACATAAAATTTCGAATATGACTTGAGACAAGTGTCGAGCACCAGGGATAAATATGTTTCCAGCACACACACACTCGCCTGAACAAAGTTAATAGTTATAGGGAGGAGTACATAGTTATAGCCGCGTATAGATTGTGGCTCTCCTCTCGCTAGCTGGCTCTGTGTGGGCTCGCGCCTCGCATTTCGCAATGCTTACATTCGACGCGGATCATCATGCGAGTGTGTGCTGCAGGTGTGTATGTAATTTAAGTTAGTATCGTTTCGCGCTGCTGTGATAAGTAACTGTCTTACGTTAGGTTAGATTTAGATTAAGTTAATTGCTACACCGTTTTGCATCTTTGCACTACTTATGGAACAGAACGGTTCGGAAATCGGAAAGACGGTTAGTATCAGTATCCTGCCATGTGAATGGGGGTGTGTTGGGGATGCTTGGAATTTTGTTGGGTTGGCTACATACCTATTACATATATATGTATATTTGCTTAAAGTGTGTACTCTCGCGTCCACGGATCGGAATCATACAAACGCATCTACTCAATACACTCGAACGCATCCTCACATATCATTAAGAGCTATTACAGAATCCGATATTATAATTACGGGTTTGCTATTACGCTTTCGTTATTTCCTTTTATTGTTGTTGTTGTTGTTGTGTTTTCCGTTTTAATTTATTATATTTAAATTTTGTTTAATTGTATAATAAAATAATGATTCACAATCAGAGTTATTCAGCAGCAACCAGAATTGGGTTTTTCCACTGGACGTCCTTGATCGATTTTCACTTTGCTAGCGTTGTCGGTGGCGCTGGATGGCGGCCCGACGCGATTCTTGATCTCAGCCGCCATCGTCATGAAGGCCTGCTCCACGTTGGTGGCGCTCTTGGCCGAAGTTTCAAGAAATGGAATGCCTAACTGAGCTGCATACTCCTACAGTGCCAACAAATCCAACAAAAATGCATCAAATGAGATAAGAACAATGGGGTTTTACTCTCGTATAATACGCACCGCAGCTGTGGTATGATCAACAACTTTTTTGGTGGTCAAATCGCTCTTGTTGCCCACCAGCAGCTTGTTGACATTCTCGCAAGCATATCGCTCGATTTCCTCGAGCCATTGCTTCACATTGTTGAAGGACTCCTGATCCGTGCAGTCGTACACAACAATGATACCATGTGCGCCACGGTAGTATGAAGAAGTGATGGTACGGAAACGCTCCTGACCAGCAGTATCCCACTGTAAAAAGTCTTATATTAGCCCTAGTTTCAATTCAACTTACGAAACGTGCTTACGATTTGCAGTTTAATGGTCTTTCCGTCCAATTCTATGGTTCTAATTTTCTGATCAAAAGATAAAAGGTTTTATTAGTAACACGCAAGGTCTTTTTTATGTATCGCTAAAACACTTACAAAATCTACACCGATTGTGCTGATATAGCTTTCTGTATATGTGTCATCGGCAAATCGCAACAGCAGACAGGACTTTCCAACGCCCGAATCTCCAATCAGCAACAGTTTGAAGAGATAATCGCTGTAAAAGTGAAGAATATGATAAGTCTGAATATTCATGAGGGCACTACAAAACGCCAGTCTACATATATTAAGTCCGTGTTATCTTATCGATGTAGGGTATCCAACATCAACCCCCAATTATGAACCGAACGAGCATTTTGATAATGCTAAACATCAAAATATCTCGTAACTCGTAGCTCGCGATGCAGTGAGAGTACCAGAGATTCCATAGCTCAGGAAATATCTCAAGTTCAATTGTTTTCAAGTAGGAACGCAGCAAGGCAATTAAAGCCAAATAAAAGAGGTTTTGATTACGTAGCAGCGGGGAGAGAGAGCGCGTGAGAGAGAGAGGAGCAACAGCAACACTACAAAAGCAGTCAAACAACAACAAAACGTACGCGAGAGGGGTAGGAGACTCTCTCTCTCTACGCAGGTGACTCATCCGCCCCACGAATCAGCCAGCCATCCAGTCCAGTCCAGTAACTGAGCTCCAGGCAGTGCTTGGGAAATGGAATATGGAATAGATTGGATGTGCTGGCCGAATCTGAGAGGCTGAAAACCAACTAGAAGCAACAACAATAAACAATATTTTCTCTGTGGCGTAGCGTACAAAGTTTGACATTAGAGTGCGCTCGTATGGGTGCACATATATGTATATATGCATGTGATGTGAGCATATATGATACATCCCTTTCTGGTTTGAGGGCAGGTTTTAGTTTCTATTAAAATCGAGTGCTTTTGGAGTTTCCAAAGCCAGGGCCAGCCCAGCGCTAAACAATGCTAGAAAAAAGGGAGTGGGCTGTGGGATGGGAGCGACTAGTGGACGTAGCAAAAATGACGTCGCAGAAAAAAAAATGATGAAAGCAACGATTATCGAACGCGAGTGTGTAAAAATGTTTCATTGAAAATTAAGTCAATGGTCTCCACCGCACTGGTGCGCAGTTTGTGCATGGGACAACTTACTATTCTGGATTCACAGATGACATGTTGGGTATTTTTCACAAAAATATATATTTGCCACGAACAAATATGCGATTCGATTTCTTCCTTTGCCTGGCTGCTTTTGCGTTGACTGTTTCTTCGACTTGCGCGGTTTGATTGCTTCAAGTGTATCACTGAATTGCACGCACTGCTCTTGCACTATTGCTATTGTGTGTTTTGTAACTGGCTATTGTATTTATTGCAACGAATTTACGGGAAATTGCGTTTATTTCCACAAATTCGACGGCCGAGAACGAGAACAATGGCGACGGAAAAAATGACGAAGTGGCATTAGGCTACAGTGTTGGGAAACGCGTTGGGACCAGGGCTGCATACAACAGAGCACTTCCATTGCAACGCAGAGATGTGTGGGCGGGTACCACTTATCTGACCCGACCCGACCGACCCCCCGATAACAAACGGATCGACTTTTGCACTTGCTTGCATTTAATCTCTTATAATACATTATTTGATTCTAAACACGGTATTCAACAGTTGAGTTTGTTTTTTGTTTTGCATAGAGAACACATTACAGATAATAATAATACATACATAATAGTATATGAAAGAAGATTCGATAAGCGGGTATAACGCCTACCCACACGGGGGTTATGGGAATGCATCGTTCTAATGGAGATGGCTATCTATTCCAAAGAGTTTAATGTAAGCAGCTGTTTGAGCACTTTCGTCTGTGAAGTTTCCCGGATCTCGCCGGCCAAAAACATCTCATCCACCACACTGTAGACCTTGTAGAAGTTGAAGACGAGGTCCAGCTCGCACACATTATGGAAGTATTCGTTCAGCACTTCCACAAAGTTGTGGATGGCTTCCAGATAGCACAAGTTGTTGTCATTGACGTCCACGCAAATGCAGAAATATAGACCCGCATATCGTCTATAGACGATTTTGAAATTACGAAACTGTGGAGTGGGCAAAAGGTTAGATTGATTAGGCTTCGACGCCCCCATTCGCATCCTGGCATTCATTACCTCTACGAAGTTGGTGTGCTTGGCATCACGCACAGTGACCACTGCGTGGACCTCCTCAATAAGTTTTTGTTTCTCATCGTCATCAAAGTTCATATACCATTTCGCCAGGCGAGTCTTGCCAGCACGGTTTTGTATGAGTATAAAGCGTATCTGGGGGAGTAAAAACAGTTTAATTCACTGCGAAAAAGCTGCTCTCAGTGGTTTTACCATTTTCCAGAGTCTGCGCTGGTAATTACTGGAGTAATTACTTCGGTATTTACAATTTAAATTTTCAGCGACGGAAGCGAAAAACTGATTATGAGCAAATTGTGTATCACTATTTCCAGGGCTACAGCGTGAAGCAAAACAGCTGTTTCCCGAGCACCAGTGCTGCAAAACACGCGCTTATTTCGGTTCGGCGCCAGTTGGCAGCACCATTCGCGCTGCGTTACGAAGTTTCACTTTTAGATTTGTTTTGAAGCTAGTCAGTCACCAAAAAAATGTTGGCATCGCGCTTGAATCTCCTAACTTCACGCCTTCAGCTGCTGCGCAGGTGCTCGACCACGCCAGGACAGCAGCAGAAGGAGGCGCCCGTTGAAGTTCACGATCCCTTGCAAGCGAGCGCCTTGAAGGAGCAGTGCATCGTAGTGGACGAAAATGACAGAGCCATTGGAGCAGCATCCAAGGCCGACTGCCATAGAGTGCATCCACAGACGAGGAACGTGAAGCTACATCGCGCGTTCAGCGTATTTCTTTTCAATGCCAAAGGCGAAATGCTCGTACAAAGACGTTCTGTTCACAAGGTGAGTCCACGGAAACTATCCCGAAATTCATTAACATGATCCGTTTGGCAAGAGCAGATTACCTTTCCCAATACATATACAAACGCGTGCTGCAGCCACCCGCTTCATGAGATAGAGCAGGAGCGTCAGGAGTCTAACGCTCTGGGAATACGGCTGGCTGCCCAGCGCCGTCTGAACTACGAGCTAGGGATACCAACAGATGAAATCCAGCCGGAGGACTTTCACTACCTCACGCGTATCCACTACGCCGATGCAGGGGATGGTGTTTGGGGTGAACACGAGATCGACTACATACTCTTCCTGCAGAAGGATGTAACGCTGAAGCCCAACAGCAACGAGGTCAGCGAAGTGCGCTTCTTGAAACGCGACGAGATCGACGATGCAGTCTCGAACTTTAGCGCCCCATTAACCCCCTGGTTTTCCCTCATATTGCGTCACCGCCTCAAACAATGGTGGGACAACTTGAATGGGTTGAAACAGTTCGAGGACTTGAAAAACATACAACGCTTTTAAATATGCACACACACCACACCACACACTCGATGTGATGTGCTGTGCTGACGAACCAAAAATACAAGTATAACCAATGATCGTTTGTTTGATTTTCAAATTCGCTTTATTCAAATGGAAAATAGTATGTGGTGTGTGTGTGTGCTTGCCTGTGGCCGGACAATGGGCACAATAGCGGATTTTTATGCAACCTCCGTGAGTTGATTCAGTCCAGTACAACGTTTTTTTGTTTTGTATATGTAAATATAACAAAATATAATATGTGTGTAGGCATAGGATATTGAATATGCTTTAACCTATGTGGTTTAGTTCTTAAAATGATCACATCACGTTTCCCATAATCATCATCATCATATCGCATATAGTAGGCGAACCTCGGTGGGTCCGCAATAAACAACAAGAATAAATATGTACAAAAAAGGAGGACTACTAACTAACAAGAGACAAGAATTATAAATATGAATCTTAATCTAAGAACAGATTAAACAAAGAAAATCTGCAGCATTTAACATAATCGCTTTCGAAAGCTATACATATATCTGTAGTTCAAAGCGCGCGCTTCGAAGCGTGAAACGGCGAACCATAGCAAATTGATTTGCTCACAAGGGTCCAACGTTTCACTTGGCACCTACCTTGGCACCGTTTTCTGGGGTATTCAAGTAAATAAAGCATCTGCTTAGGAAATTCCAACAACTTAAAGCTATACTTTTGCAAATTTCGATCGCCAATTTGCACCAGTATGAGGATGGTAGGGGGTGGAGCATGCCATGTACATGGTATGGTATACGTAGTTCTCGCATGCAATGGGTTCGTAATTGTGTATGTGTATCGTTATGTTTAGGTAAATCAAGATGATCGGATCATCATGAATTCGATTAGTGGTTAAGGCACATAAATGAGTCTATCGTGAATCTCAGGCTCGTTGAAACTGTTTGCAAAGTTTCCGTCCTTGCTATCGCACACTTTGTCGTTCAGTTCCTCTGGTGGAGCACACCACCCTTTTTAGGACAAGCCGAATAGCTTCAGGGCATTGAAGGCAGTGGCCAAGGCCACCTCATCGGGCGTTTTCTTCATGAATGCGGCTATCATCTCCACAATGGCTGGCAGACTGCATGGCTCGTTCCGTTGGAAGGTACAATATCTGCAAAAGCATTTCCATACATTAGCTGGAATTAGAATATAATCAGAAGAACCATCCATTACCTGTGTAAGTACAGCAAAGAGCGTTCGGTGATGGCAGTCTTGACATGCTGCGGTAGCTTGGAAGCTCTGGTATTTGGATACATGAACGGGGCATCCGTCTCAACTAGCAATCTATCTAAAGGCAGTGTGCCATTGTCCAGCAGTCTGCGTACGCCAGTGTCCGATTTGTCCTTGCACAAGTAGCCGGTCAAACTGATGTAGAACCTCCGGTCCAAATACTTCAGTGCCTCCTCGGCTGTGCCCATAAAACCTCTGATAATCACAGGCGGTAGATTCTCGAATCTGCAATGGGATGGATGGGGTTAGAAACGTTTGGTGTCTGGGGCCTAATCCGGGGGCATACTTGTCGAGTATTTCGAGTAGGTCATTCTGAGCCGACCGCTCATGGATTAGCAGAGGTTTATTGAGGCGAACAGCCAACTGCAATTGCTTGGCGAAGATTTGTTTCTGGGCATCTGGTTCGGAGAAGTCGCGCTGGTAGTCCAGGCCGCATGGACCCACCGCGACGCACTCCTGTGCCTGGGCGATGTGCTCCAATTCGAACCATGTGGACGGCTCCTCCACAATGGACTTGGAGTCGTGTGGGTGTATGCCAGCAGTCGAGTAGATAATGTCGGGATAAATGCGCGAAAGGCGCAGCGCTTCCTTGCTCGATTTGACCGAAGTGCCGTGTACCATTAGTTTCTGAACACCTGAACAAAAGAGACCAAAGAGAAAGTTAGCCATGCCATCGAAAATGCAGTGGTGCACGGTTGCACTTGCCTACGGCTATGCCACATACCTCTACTCTCACACACACACACACACACACACATGCAGTCACGGACGCACACATGTTGCTTATCGCTTGACCTTCTGTCGCTCTCAGTGCGTGCCTCGCCCAAACACAAAGACAATTCTCCCGCACAGCCGCCTTATTCTTTTTCTTGTCTAGCTCTTCATCAATCGACATACCCACACTAGTACTAACCTGCGTCTCTTGCTCTTTGAACGACGGAATCCAGATCACGGCTATACTTTTTGTTGGTCAAATTAGCCCCCACATCGATGACAATTAGGTTCTCGAAGCAGTGTTTCATGCTGTCACCCATGTCCAGTTGCTCCTCCAGCAGTGGTGCTGGAGTGGCGGCCACCTCCGGAGCTATTTGTTGTTGTTTTTGTTCCATAGTTTCAATATTTGGACCAAAATAGCTAATGACGCAGAAGACTGTTTTGATGTCTGTGTGCGTGTGTAATTCAATTAGTTTTCGTTAGCACAAGGAAACGCGACGGTAGTGAGAACCGTGAAGTATATATATATATTGAGTATTTCGTTGCAATTTCGAAGAGTATACCAATTAGTTAATTAACGGTTTTAAACAGTTAAATTATTTAGAAAAACAAATCCCGACACGACTACGACTGCTGGCTGCAGACCCTCAGAAATATACCGAAATATACCGTCACATTTTCAGAATATACCATAAATATACCAATATACCATGTTCCTCGATGTGGATATTCGGTTTAAAATTATTAGCTAAATAGGGGACATCTGCGCTAGGCATATAATTTTATGCGATGGATGAATCAATTTTCAACAAGATTGGCTAATTTTAAGGACACGCTCTCTTGGATTCTTTTAAAATTATGTTCTAAAAATGAATGTCAACAAAAACTTGCCTATTTTTACATGGTAACTACACATTTGCTACATACCAACAACATATTTCGGAGTGTGGACATTTGTATACCCTATTTCATTGAACATAGCTTTAAAATTTAATAAACTTTAATATCTTGATGAAATTGCTTACCGTAAATATACCTTCAACACAATTTCGTCATCAAAATATATAGAAAAGAATATAAAAAACCGTAAATGGTCAACCTGACTGACTGTTTCTAGGGCTGCAAAATCATCTAACGACAATCGAAGATTTTAGCGACTGCTATCGAAATTGAGAGTTGAAAATTTGAATTAAAAAAAGCAAAGGGGAATATTTTAATTGTAGAAAATAATTATATCTCTTAAAATCTTTCACCCACGGGCTTGATAGTGAGTTCATGAATCTGCACATTTGGCGGTGTTTGAATGCAATAGGTCACTGCATCGGCCACGTCCTCCGCTCTCAGCATTGGCATGGAGTTGGCCAGCTCCGGGGAATTCTTGTCGAAGATTTCTGTGTCCACAACGCCAGGACTGATACTCTGGAGATTTTTATGAAGGTAACTGATAGAGGGAAAATGCGGAATATATAATAACCATACTCACAGTAATCTTTGTCTTGGTTCCTTTATTGATGAACTCCTGGCGAAGGACTTCAGTTAACGCGGTTATAGCGTGTTTCGAAGGCGCATACATATTGAATTGTATCCCATCCACCATTGGCACAATATGCCCGGCCAGGCTATTGATCAGCACCACATGGCCATCGTTCACTTTTCTCCGCTGAAGGGAAAGAAACGCTTCTCGTGTACACCAGGAAACGCCAAGCAAATTGGTGTCCAAAATAGCACGTAGAGCGTCCGAATTACCCTCATCAGTGATGTTAGTCCGTCGTACTATACCGGCATTGTTGATTAGTACGTCGGCCCCGCCCAAAGTCTGTTCGATCCAAACAAAGGCATCAATTACCTGCTGCTCTACACTGACGTCGCACTTGCGGCCATGAAAACGAGCACCTTGATCAACTGGCAGAGAAGACTTGAACTCCTGCAGTCGATGCTCCCGTCGCGCCAGCCCCACGACGATCATTCCCTTGGACACCAGATCTTTGCAGCAAGCTGCCCCGATCGCGGAACTGGCACCAGTGACAACAGCAACCCGATTTAGCCATCGGTTCATGTTATTTTCTGGATATTGGGTTGTGTCCTACGCCTAAATGCACAGCTCAAAACAAGGCCTAACGAATCGAACACGTATATGATATGTTTACACCCTAAAAATGGCCGTATTGGTATAGTATTTTACGGAAATACCGAACTATGATCAGCTGATTACACCGGCCAACACGACATTTCCACTGTGGCCCAAAATTACATTTTCTCATAGATTTAATTCGGTAAAATCGCATTTGTGATGGTACAGAACGGCAAAATGCGGCAAAGAAAACTAAATATCTTTTAGAATATGGACCTTTTGATGGACCTTGAATGATTTCTGATAATAATCCAATATTTGAATTTAACGGTTTCTAAAAAAAAAACAATTTTAATCGATTATAGGTCGATAACTAGCAATTTTCCTCGCTAGATGTGTACTGCAGTGGGCGCCAGACTTAATTTAAATATCAGATTATGGTTTATTTATTATATATATTTATTTGTATTATTTCTGCTAACATGCATGTTTCTTTGGTGTTGGTTGTACGCGATAAATATACATATATGTATCCATAAATACATATATTCACATATATAGATATTTTGTTTGCATAATGTCATTCTTATTCTTGAACTTGTTAACGCGCAGGATTGGTGTTTGTTTTTCTATTTTCCATATCGGTATATAACGAACATAATGCACATATAATGTATGTATGAAGTTATGATTATGCTCTACATTTTAAAACTTTAAAACCTAAAAATCAATTTGGTTTCTTTGATAAATATACTTTTGGTTTATCCACAATGTCCTTATACATTCACGTCCATCATCTTTGCGTGGCTGAGTAAGCGGGAAAGGACTTTTCTATTGCGCGCCCTTACATACTTGCAGAATATCATGAGTATGTCATACGTATAAATATTGGGGTTTGGTTTGCATATAGTTTCGTTGCACACAACAAATTTGTTGATAGCTCGTTATATAAATGTAATCTTTAGCTTAATATTTGGTGTTCTTTTCTGTGGTTTGGGTACTGCTGGAACGAGCACGAGAATATGCGTTGTTAAAACTATATAAATACTTGTATATTTGTAATATATTATTGATATTCTTCTTTGTAGATCTTGACTTGCACTAAGCGCTGGAGTTTTGTACAGGCCGTACCCTGATGGGATGGTAATAGGCTTTAAGCTTTAAGCCCCAAACCATATGAATGGGGACCTACCCATACGGTTTAACTAGTCGTTCGTTGATAGAATACTTAGCATCGTTCAAGCGTGACAAAACTCTACAAAACAGCGCCTAATACCATCGAAGTATATAAAGATATATAACATATAGTATGTTTTATACTTGATATATTCTGTATATATATAAATATTATTTACTTGTTTTGTTCGTTACTTGACATTTATAAAATTTTGGCTAACAATAAAATTGCATAGTTTATCATTATGTTTAGTTTCATAGTTATACCATTGATTCCTCCGTAGTTACTCGTACTTATTAAAAGGTTTTTATTTTATTTATACTCGTAGTTTAAAGTTCTTTGGTGTTTGGTGTTTAACGAATTTTAGTTCGATTATTGTTTGCTTCTTGGTTTTCATTGTTAGTTTGTAGTGATACGTTTAGTGCGAAATCTTTGACTGCTTTGTGCTCCCGCTTCCCGGACCAGAAGTCCCTCCTCCTAGATCTAATCTAGCTCTATCCCTAATCTACCCCGCCCCGCCTGTGCCCCGGCTAACATCATCACCATAATCATCATCATCATCATCATCATCATCATCAACATCAACAGCATGGTCAAGTGCTATGTACTTTGTGCGTGTTCGATGTGTACACTAGTAGGTTGTACCACTGCCCAACGATATTCTAAGCTAACGGCCTACTGCTTCCGTTGTACGAGTAGTGGTCGTGCCATTCTTCTCTTTCTTCATCGTCTATCCTTTATCCTTTATCCTTCCGTTTTATTGCGTTTACTAACCATTTGCCACTGTGCCACCATTTCCTGCGGTGCTGCTGCTGCTGCTGCTGCCACTCGGTTTTGGTTTGTGTAAAATTCTAATAAAATTGATTATTGTTGTTTGATAGATACACAGTGTAGGCATAGACATACCATACCCATGCATTGCATATTGCTTATTCCAAAATCAATATAAATATATATGTATAAATTGTAAGAATTTCCATACAAAAATTTAGTAGGTACGTTACTTTAGACCTCGGTGTTTTCTCTTTTTTGTTTTGTTTCGTTTCGTTTCGTTTTGTTTTGTTTTGTTACTTATCTCCCAACCTCCCAACTATGATACTGGACTTGCCCGTTTCACTCTCGCTTTCGTACAAAAAGTTTTAGCAAAGCTATTTGAACACCTACCTCCCTTCCACCCCCACTGTAGGTCGGTCGTTCATCATCATCTCTCAACTTCCGTTCCTCTTTTCGTTTCGTTCCTCTTCCGTTTCGCTTCGATATAGCAAATGGCGAGTACAAACCATCTTAAAACTGCGTAACGGTACATATATTGCAGATTATATAGCCATAGCCAAGGAGTAGTTGATATCTTTGTGTGTAGTACCATTGAAACACGTATAAAATATCTATTTCTATATGTCGGTTCGGGAGTACGAGTATGTATTGTATTGTATTGTATTGTATTGTATAGTGTGGCTTGGTGTGGCTTGGTGTGGTGCTGTCTTGTGTCTAACTAAGCAATCTCTGATTAGTTAACCCTTCCCCTATCGAATTGGTCCATACCCATACCCATTCCCATTCCCTATTCCTAGATCTCTGGCTACCCATTAACGACGGCGATGACATAGACAAAAAAGATGACATGACGGATAAGTCCGGCACTTTCCAGCCAAGTCCAGAGCGCCACCAGCACTGCCAACTTCTATCACAGTTCATAAAATCATTACACTCGTAATAATAGAAGATACCCACCGACCTAGCCATGTCCGTCCGTCTGTCTGCCCGCCTGCTAGTCTCATTCTGTGCGAACTATTCCCTCATTTGAAGCGACGTCTGGCTGTAGTTTAGCAAGGGACAGTAAATAAGTCAGAAATACCAGGATTCGATCGTCATAGCATATCATATATCGTATCTATGTATAGTATGTATGTAGCTGCCATAGGAATGAGACAAGTATTTGTGGAAAATGTCTGTCTAGCTTCTATAAATATATGTATAAGTATGTATGTACGAGTATGTTCTGTAGTATGTATGTGGCTGTAGCTAGCCCATATATGTATAAGTATGTAGGATGTTTCGTGGAACGGTTAGAAGATCGTGGAATTTAATCAATAATTTCCTACTCGTAGAGATCCGCACTGCGGCGCGGAGAAGCGGCGCACGCCGACGAAGATGACCCGTAGCTAAGCTGCGAGTCCGTCTTTTTCAGAATGGACACATGATGAGTGGGCGCATCACTGGCCCGATTCAGGGAGTCCTGCTTGTGCAGAAGACCCCGACGTTGGTCGGCGAACGAAATGACCGAGTCCTGCTTCACCAGCTGATGACGGCGCGGCTCTGGCCGCTGATCCACAAACGAGATGACCGAGTCCTGTTTAACAAACTTCTGTCGCTTGTCGAGCAGTGATCCCGGCGTGGCATTCGCCATGATGCCGCCTGCGCGACGCGACTCAATCGAGACACTGTCCCTGTCCGCCAGGGAGTCGCTCAGCCCAAGACCGGGAGCGCGACGCGATTCCATGTAGGAGACAATCGAGTCCTGCTTGGAGAGCGAGACCTTGGAGCCATTGCTGTCCTGCTGGCACAAGGGGCGCCGGATGCCAGAGGCGTCGCTGCAGGAGCTCTCCTGCTTGATCAGGAACTGTCGGGAGCCGTGCGAGTCCTGCTTCAGGAGCATCTGCTGCGACAGATTGCTGTCCTGCTTCAGCATCATGTTGTGGCGCCGCAGAGAGTTGTGCTCGTAGATATAGGAGACGGCGTTGCCCTTGCTGCTGGGACTCTTCCGCGAGCTGTTCTGGTGGTAGTGCGAGGACTTGCGCGTGCTGGTGGTGGAGGAGGCAATGGCCACGTTGTCGTAGTATCTGCAAATATACGGAGGAGCATTAGCGGGGAGACAACAACAGAGGCCAAGAGGGGAGCCCACCTGAGACGGCCGCAGCAGCTGCGGGACTTGATGATGGCCGCAAATCCTCGCCTGTACTTCTTGTTCACGGAGTAGAGGATGGGGTTGATGCAGCTGTTGGAGGAGCCCAGCCACTGGGCCAGCGGCATCACCTTCTTCAGCACCTCGAACTCCTCCTGCGATATGTCCGAGCCGAACTTGATGCGCGCAAAGATCACGTAGAGCGGCAGCCAGGAGAGGACGAACAGTATGACGACCGCCACCAGCATCTTGATGACCTTGACCTTGCTCTTCTGCTGCATGCGATCCATCTGGGCGTCCTTGGACTCGCCCGGTATCGAGCGCGTGGATACCTTGATCCAGATGAGCACATAGCAGAGCGTTATCAGCGACATGGGAAGCAGATAGCAGGCCACCAGGTTGGCCAGCAGGAAATACAGATTGCCATCGGTGCCGGGCGGCCAGACCTCCTGGCACAGGTACTGGGGCTGCGTGTAGGCCGAGACGAGGGCATCGGAGAACACCTCCTCGGCCGGGACAAGGTCGAAGAAGAGCAGCCAGGGTATGGTGGTTACCAGTGCGATTACCCATATCCCGATTATCATGATGCGCGCACGTCGCTTTGTCATCTGCTTCAGCGGCCACCAGATGGCAATGAACCTGCAAGGAGTGCACACACAAAGAATGTTTACCAGCTCCAGCTCCAGCCTCAGCTTCAGCTCCAAGAGCGGACGAAGACGGAGCCGGAGCCCGTCAAGGATAATGGCAATCATCAAGCTGTCGAGGCGACGATGACGGCACCGTTTCAACAAGGCTTGGCATGCAAATAAGTATCTCCCACTGATTAATTTGCACACGCAGGATGCCGCCTGCCGCCTGCCACTGGTGGCATCCCTAAGCCTTTTTCTGCTGAGTATTCGCTTTCCAATCTCGTCTATTGAACTCTCACTCTCAGCCGTCGGCGCCACCCACTTTCAAAAATGCCAGGAGGGATGCGAGTGCCAGTCTATTCTGGCAGGGGTGTCATTTTTTATTTTGCTCGCCATAATGAATTGTAATTTGAATAAGAGCTGTGAGGCGACTGACGCAGATGGCAGATGCCAGAGGTAGAGGTAGCGGTAGAGCTAGAGGACAAGGGACGCCGCTGACATGGCATGGTGGAACGGGAACGAGAACGAGTTCAGCATTTTTCATTTAGCTTAGTGCAGTCCGCACATTGTGATTGTGGCGCCCGTTCAATAGTCATAGACAAGACTTGCTTTCAGTCTAGTCTGGGTCTGGGTCTGGGTGCCTGGGCCTGACCAAAGCCATGTAATTATGGGGCATCCCCCACCTTGTGGATCCTTGTGCCGTGCATTGTGCTCGTATTTTGGTGTTTTGTGCGGCTTTGGGTCGTCGCCTGGGCCCCGTCTGTCCACCAAAACATTTGGCAGATAACACAACGGTAATTCCATTATTGGGCAGCCACAACTCCTCCCCCTTCACCACCAGCGGCATCTTGTTCTGCTCTCTGTTCTCTGTGCTCTAAAAATAGCCAACGAAATGAAGTACTGGACTGCTTACCAGAAGTGGGTGGGGGCAGGAGGGATAGAGCTGTCCGCAATAGCCAATATCAAATTGTCATAACGTTTATTTATTGGAGCCAACCAATTGCATTAGCATAATTTGTCCATGCCATTGGCCAATGGCCATAAATCAGACGAGGGTCTAATTGAGATCTTCGGGATAAGCCAAGTACTCGGAAAGAATTAACTAGGGACTTTGAATTTCATACGAGTGCTTGCTCGTAGTGAATCATTTTGGATTGACGTTAACTAATTCATTGATTCAATTGAAATGATACATTTAATGTGGCTTACAAGAAATAAGATTGGCGACCCTCCTGATTTCAAAGGGATACACATATCGATTGTAGTTTTACTATGAATAGAAGCTTTACAAGGCATAAGACCTTACCATGTACTATAAGTCCTGATTTGACATATTCCCCTATTTTCGGGATAATTTTCAATATATTAAAGGCTTTCTCTCTATGGTTTGGATGATACCATTACCTCACCTCATTTCGGAGGGATAAACCCTCGATTATACATATTCTTTAACTAGAAAAAGAAAGGTAACAAAGCATACATATCTCAAATATGCAAAATAAAATAGTTTCCTTCTTAGATAATTCCTGAAACATTGTAATCTGTTCGGTTCTGTAGCTTAAATATTTCCATTTATTTCGGTATATTTTCAGTATTGAATCTGCTTAAAGCAGAAATTTCTGCATGGATTTAATAATCCCCTTACGACAATCATGCTAATTCGTCCCTCATTCATTTCGCTGAGTGCAATATTTGCAAATCTCCGCGGGATTACCAACCAAGTGCTGAAATATGTGGTGAAAGATGCGGTGACGCTGGCAGAATTATGATACAAACTTCTTGGATTCGAATACCCCGCAGTGTCGTGCGGTCCGTGGGACTGCTGAAAGTACAAGTAATTTGCATATTCATGTGCGGAGCTTACGAGCAGCTACAAATTTAATAATTGGCTATATGCTGCCACTGCTGCCCCATGCCCTGCGTGGTTTTATGACGGGTATCCCGGCTCCTTCAGCAATGGCTCATACGCACTCCTGACATTTCCAAAGAAAAACAAACACACACACACACACACGGACACGGACAAGGACCAAAAAAGAGCCGCACTGTCACCGTCATAAATCCCCAGCTACGAGTATGTGTATACGAATGAATGGCTATGATATATGGCTTTTATGAATAAATACAAACATGCGAGTGTACGCAGATGATGGGGCAGATCCTAATACGCTCTCTTGAAACTAACGACCCTAATTAAATGGCATTCGCATAAGCATAAGCGAGTGATAAGCCAAGTCGGATCAGTCCTAGCTATGTGGTGGGCGAGTGTCCGCTGCACTCCACATCAATGGAGGCATCAGGGAAAACACTGAGCACTTAAGTCCGAGGCTAAGACAGCTGTGCCGAGAAGAGATTTAAGTTTCTTGTTACAGATAATAAATCTTAAATTTCGATTCAGTTTACGAGTGCTCGTAAAAATACAAAGCAGCGGATGGACACACAGCAAACAGCAGGATACGGGCGGACAGCCACAGCCACGGACAAGTCGAAACGGACTTCGCATGGCCAGTTCGGGGGGGCCTGGCCAAATGATCGGATGATGTACTGCTGTGGTCGTCGGACAAAAACATAAGCAGACGAAGAATAGAAAAAGAAGCTGAAGCTGAAGCTAAAGCTAAAGCAGAGGGGCTCTTGCCCTGATTCTGATTCTGAGTCTGATTCCGATTCCGATTCTGGTTATTGCGGTCGTTGGAAATTGATATAAATGAAAGTGCACATAAAGCGACGGACACTTGGCGTCTGTTATTGTCCTTGGGGTTATGACTGGCACACGTCAAAACGTTTTAGTATCACTTGATAAATCAGCTGGCCGCGACATCTCTGACTTTATGGCCATCAAGACTCCAAATAGTCGAGAAATCTCCTCCGTTGCTGTCACGGGACGCTTATGGGATGGGGGACAGGAAGCCCAGGGCTGACACTTCGATTCCTGGCGGCAACTCATCAAAGAATCATTAACAGCAGTCCAGCAAGGCGAACCGAAAACAACATTCTAAGGCGTTCTCGTGACGAAAAAAAAAACATGAATTTGATTATCGCAGCAGCGCCTAATACGGACAAGGCAAACTATGATGAACTTGATCTTGAGACGAGCGAGCGACCCACAGACTGCCTGACTGTCTGGCTGCCTGGCCGTCTGGCTGCCTGACCAGTTTTCCCCAGGTGCAGCAGCAGCAGCAGCTGCTTGCATTGAGCGTCGCGCCGGCACTCACTTTCGGATCGATCGGGGGCTCCTATAAAAGCCAAGCTCGGTGTTGCATTTGTCACCAGTTGCAGCTCGCAAATCATTAACCCAACTCCTATCCAACTCCCGTGCAACAGCAGCAAACACCAACAAAATGTTCAAAGTCGTGAGTATCTGATGGAACTGCTGCCAATGCCAGGGGTACAGCTAATCTGTGAACTTTGAACCCGCTTCGAATTCGAACAGCTGTTTGTCCTCACCGCCCTCGCCGCCGCCCAGGTCTACGCCCATCCCGGAGTGGTAGCCGTGCATCCCGTGGTGGCGCACCCCGTTGTGGCGCATCCCGCTGTGGTCCACACTCCCATCATCCATCATGGCGCCCACTCGGTGCACTCGTAAGTTTCAACAGTACGCAATTAATTTTCAATCTACTTATCGCCCCAACTGCCTCCCCCTCTCCCCCTCTCCCCCTCTCCCGCTCTCCCCTTTTCCAACAGACACGTCGTGCACCATCCGGCTCCTCTCAAGGTCGTCACCCCGATTGTCGCTAAGCCTGTGGTGGCTGTGCATGCCGTCAAGCCGCTGGTGCCTCTAGTGCCCGTGCACCATGCCGCCCCCGCTCTGGTCGTGCATCATTAAGTGCACAGACTGCACCCTGACCCCTGTCCTTCCCCGCCCATCCAATCCAATCCCCAGCCTGACCACCCCCAACCAACAACCAAGATTATCCCCCAATAAAAGTACATAGCCACGTAATTGAGGAGAGTATTCTTAACGTTTTACGTTGCACTCACCTGTCGAGGGACACGGCAATTAAACTGTAAACCGATGCCGCCACCGAGACACCCTGTATGTAGGGCACAAACTTGCACATCAGCCACCCGAGCATCCAGGCTGAAAAATACAAATAATGGTTAAAACAGAGCAGAACAGTACTGAAGAGAAGAGAGGGTAGAGGGCAGAGAGCGGGTAAGTATTGGCCATAAACAGTGTACAAATTATGCTGAGTAACTTTCGGTCACATCGTCCTATGCTGTGCTGTCCTGTGCTGTCCTGTCCTGTGCATTGTTGTCCTAGTCGTTGTCCTGGTTGTCCTATCTCTTGGTCTTGGTTAACGTTCAATGCTTCTTTGCCCACGTCGCCGCCGTTGTTTGCCGACTGAGATTTATGTGCTGCATATCATTCATAATTTGGTGACAAGTCTCAGATTGCGACCAGCCAGAGGCAGAGGCAGAGGCTGAGGCGGGCGGCCTGGCCAGTGAGCAATGACGGGGAACGGGACTATTGTTTGCCCAGCCACAACCAGGACTACAATCAGGACAAGAACCACGACTAGGACCAGGACCAGGACCAGACCAGACCGCACTTGCCTAAGTTAATTTGTATTCCTTTTATTCTATTTGATGGAAGACACGACTCTGGTACGCGTCCTCGTGACATGGCGGTCTCCAACATAGCAATCGCATAGTTGTGCGTTATGAATTTTATGCTTAAAGAAATAACTCACTCAGACACAAAAGGTTATAAAACACACATGGCCGGGGGCATGGCAGGGCAGGGCACCAGCACCAGCAGCAGCACCAGCACCAGGACTAGTGCGCTGGCAGGACCTGAGGCAAAGTTTGTCAGGGTTGATGACAGTCGAACAGCGCCCCGAGCATGACAGATCGAATGGCAATTAACCAACAACAGCCCACACATCATTAGCACGAGGCGAAGTGTCAGGACTCCCCCTCCCCCATCACCTATCCTTGTACCGCGGGGTTCAATGCTCGTCGCAGGAGACGCCTGCTCAACGCCTCCTCCTCCCGCCGCCAGTGGCTGTGCTGTTGGGGCTTCTAATTTCCTGTCTCGTTCGCCTGTCTTATCTCGATTTCTTGTCGCTTTTTATTATGCATACGTATACGCACCGTACGCCCACGCTCAGAGCAGCCCAATAAAAGCCAAATTTAATATGATTTGGCACATAAAAATATAAATATTATTTGGCTTTGTGGCTGTGAACTTCTGTCCATTGGCTTCAGAGCCGAATGGACAGGTTCTAGGCAGGATCATGTGTGCGTGTGCAGGACATGAAAAACGGACACAGAGGGACGGGCTGACGGGACTGACAAACAATCAACCGAATGTACACAGGACCATACCATAGGAGACAGCAGCCCAAATGGGTTCTATTTTCGGGTTTATTCCCTCGATTCGAAATTGCTTGCGTTGAACAGGAGGGAAGCCTCTCCGGTTGCAAGTGCAGCAGACTGAAACCGAAGCTATTAATGCGAGTGTATTTGGCTACTTATTGGCTATTATACGCTGATAAGGGTAAACTTTGATATATGGCTGTCTGCCTTGCCAAACTTTTTTGTCTTTTAATCCGACAGCAGGGAGTTGTTTAAACAAGAATTTAAATTCAAATTCAAATTCTGTTCGGAAATGATCCATCATATTCAATCATGTGAATGGTTAAGCAGATTGCTTACGTTTCTGAATTTAAATTTTCGCTTTTCACAAAAAAAAAGCTATCCTATCCAATGGCGTTTGCCATTTAATTAAAGAATGCAAACGTGACTTGGTTGGTTTTTTTTGGATTAAAGTTTTCGCAAGTCCTCACAACTACTAAGTATACGAGCAAACTATAAACTAAAGCCACATTCAAATTATTCAAAGCTGGCTTTTATAATCCCAAAGAAACACGGGCACACGGGGTGTGCACAAAGTCAACAATTGTTGGATAAACATACGTATGTATATGTACGTACATTTATTGAACAAAATGAACTAAAGGAATTTTTACTATAAATATATTTCGCTTTAAATTGGCTCCAAGCTTAATGGCTTTTATGCTGAATGTATATCAAAATAATCAGAATATTATTAAAATTGTTCCAAAAGAGAAACGCATACAGAAATTTCGATTAAAATGCTCAAAACTGTCATTTTTGTGACCACAAATAAATTTACGGAATAATATTTTGTGCATGTGAATTTATGCGTATGGATTTTGTGGTTCTGGATAAAAAAAAAAGGAAAAAATTAAATGCAGTAAAAGTTCAACAGTACAAAAGATACATGAAAAACCAATACAGAATTAAAGGACCTTTTTACTTTGTCCCTCCCTCTCCTCCATTAATTTGTTGTGTAAACGTCAGAAATAACACAAATCGAGTCGCGTGAGGGTTAGACCTTCGAGGTCTCAATGTTCCCTGATACATTATTGGCCTGAAGTGAAACCAAACAGTCGGGCTTTGAAGGGTAAACAAGCAGCTTCTTGATCCGAAAGCCGCGGTACCTACTGTCAAGGTAAGAGGAGTGAGTGTCTGCTCTGAGTGTGTTTTGACAGGGCAACATATGGCCAACAGACGTCGCAACGCAGCAGCAGCAGCGTCTCCATTTGTAAGCATAAGCTGGTGCTCAATATTGATCAACTACAGGAGAGGAGATAATTCCAATCGATATTTCAGCTTATCAGCAGCCTTCAATTGTGCTGCGGTGGCGGTGGCGGTGGCGTTGAGGTCGTGCTTGGGGCCCTGGAAAATGTCAAGCGCGCTCTGCCTAAGCCTTTTAGTTTCTGGTCCCTTTACAGAAAAACTTTTCTTTGTCGTTAGGCATAGGCATAGAGTGTATTGGATTTTTCTTTGCTTTGTGAACTGCTCCTACGACCCTCTGCCTCCAGGGGCTACGATTTTGTTCTTTCATTGCCGTTCCCAGAGTAAGGTCGTAAAGTTAATGAAATAATCAGGCGTAACAAATCCGCCAACGGGTCAGGGGATTGCGACTCGGTCTGGGCTCTGGCTGTGGGTCCATGGGGGGTGGGGGCGTGGAGTTCGATTTGTTTGGGCGTGGAATGGCCATGGAAAAGGCATAACACTTCAGACAAATGCGTTATTGTTATGATTATCACTTGAGCGTCACGTCCTGCGGCGACTCCTGTAACTACGCGATGGCAAATTGAATACCGCAGGAAGGGCGCCGGGCTGCAGGCGCGACTACAGAGCGGAGCATGGGAATGGGATGGAGGTGAGATCTGGGCATGCGAAGCCGGCGTGTGGCTGCCATTTGTTTCCATCCAGCACGTAGGGACGAAATTAAAATACAATCGGGCGGCGCAAAGTGCTAAGAAATGACTTCATCAGCAGCGTCTTTCGTTATGCATACGCCGCGTACGCCGTCCGTCCGTCCGTCCGTCCGTCCGGCATAAGTCACGCTGCCAATTTAATGAACAAACTGGCAAGGCAACGTGACTTTAAACAAGGAACGTGATGCGGATCCACAAAGGACTTAATGACAACGATTTCGCATTGATAAGATGGCACAACAATGGCCATAAAGCCCCATTTAGGACAACAGTCGCTTTAGAGCAATGCAAGGATATCCTTCGTCTCAAGGCGGATGGCTTCGGCTCCGTTGGGGCACTGCGCGCGGCTAGGAAATCAATTCATTTCGCATTTTATTGGATTTCGAAGCACACATAAATAAGGACCACGACCGCCACACATTCCAAGCCCCCAACTCAAAAGAACCAACCCTCAAACCAGTACAGGCCCAACCCAACCCCGTACAGGTACCAACAAGCACACACACAGGCACACTTGGGGTGTGTGTTGGTGTGTGTGTGTGGATAACCCTGACTATCAGGTTTGCCAAGCGAAATATTTAGGTCAATTCATCCAGCCGCAAAGAGCCTTGAATGCAAACAACCTTCCACTGCAGTTCTGAGGCTTGAAGGTGTGCTTAGATAATGGCGCTGCCTGCGGCGATGGCCATCGCTCGCGCCGCCGTCGCCGTCCGCGTCGTAGTCGTAGTCGGCATCGGCATCGGCTTTGACGGCTGCATTTTGATTTCATATAATTCACTTTGATGGTGGGGTGCGGGAATGGCGCCCATCCCTGCCCTGCCCCGAGTTGGGGTGGGGTGTGCAGCGCAAGAACAGCAGACAGCAACGTGCAATGTTCGATGTGCAAATATGCCAAACATCCGAGACTCCAGCTCCGACAGTACAAGTACAGAACTTCCAACTCCCACACGAACCCATCCTTTGTTGGCGCAGCTTTGAACTCGCCTTCGATGTAAATGGCTTTCAGCAGCTTGTCGAAAGCGAATTGGAATGTTTGGGGACCACCCCCGACCCCAGCCCTGGGAGCACCAAAAAAAATATCCTCCATAGGCGCCCACATACCCCCACAGACCCATCATAAGTCCCACACAAGTCGAAATGCCAGCACAAGGGCTGCAATTTGTGTTTGCTGTTGTGACTGCTGCCTTTGCTTAGGCCTCACCAGCTGAGCCGCCCAAGTCAGGCCATCAGAGAGAGGCGAGGAGTGGCGAGGAGTGGCTAGGTGAGGCGCCACCCACAGTGACCCACTAAGAGTGGTCGGCCCCCTGGCAGCGCCAGCCCTGCGCCTAGCTTGAATTTGTGAAATTAGGTCAGTTTTGTGTCGATGATCCTTTGGGCCACCCCGCAAAGCAGCAACAACCAAACATGAACACACACACATACAGAAAGCCGAGTGCGAGTACATAGAGAGTGAGAGCGCCCGAGAGACAGCGGAGAGAGTGCGCAGTGGCTCACACATACACACACACACACAGGGCACACAATGCAGGCTGAGGAAAACTCATTCACTTTTTCCTGCCATTCGCTTCATTCGTTTTTGCTGGCATTCGCATTCGCATTCGGCCGCCTTCGTTTACTACGCCCCCACTCTGGCCGACCCACTTGTTGGGCGGGGGAGAACGTTAGCCGAGTGCAATGCCGTTTCTTGGAGTTTAGGTATAGCAACAAGAGATTCCCTACAGCCCACCCACACAACCCGCACAACCCCGGAGCCCCACAGCCCCACAGCCCCGCCTTGGTGGGCCGAGAGCCCACCACTTAATTGGCAACACTTGGGGCAATCCGTGAGCCTAGCTGGCCGTGGGCAGGTGGTCTACTGCTGTTGGAGCAGCCATCGGCTCCAATAGAAGATGGAACTGCGGCCCTTGGTCTGGTTTTGGTTCCCTGGCTGCCCCCGCTGTCCTGACATGGCGTGCATTACAATCGGAATTTGATTTCTCAAGGATTTCGATCATTTTTCCATGTCGACGGCGATTTGCATAGACATAGACCCATACTCTGTACTCTGGGCACCTGCTCGAACAGCTCTACGACAATCAATTTAGAAGACAGCTTACCGCCCGAGGTCTGAAGAGCACGGAGTACATGGAGGAAGACAGTTACAGAGTAACAGAGGGTGTAAGCTCCGACAGAGACAGATAGATAGGCATGTCAGGCAAAATTTATTTAAATTAAAGCATACAATTATGCGCAACCTCGTTTATTGGGTCGTTTGTGGGGGTCGGAGTGCCTTCGCTGGGATTTGGTTTCGAATTGGCCTTTAATTAAATATACACTTGTACCTTGGACATTTGCGAATTGTCAGTTATACGAAGGACTCAGGGTTGCGATAGGGAGTGGTGTGTGCTGTGTGTTCTAGCATCCGGAAAATTAATTTAATTGAGTGCGACCAGTCCGGGCAGGGATTTCTCTGATGTCACGGATTCATTTGCATTGCTTAAAAGATTTTCAACTTTTTTACCAGATGAAATACGGAATGAATTATCCGGGGGGATGTCCAATGAAATTTTGATAAAAACTAGCAATTTCTGGATTGTGCAATTTACTAAATGCATTCTCTTAATTTTAACTTTACTTAATTTTCGTTGCTAAAGTAAAATAGATTTCAAGGCCACTATTATCTTCTCTTAATGGCGTTTTGAAATTAGAAACTGCAAGAGATTCCTACACAAGTCCTCGTAAAATGTTCAGATTGCAATTAAAAGGGGAAACGAAAACCAAATGTGTCTGCGAAGCGTAAATGAATTCCGATATAAAAATGAATGGTAATTACTGCAACGCAAAACTCTTTGCACCACTGCTGCAGGAAAACGCGCTTAATTTCCTCAAGCATTTATGCCGACATTAGCTCTAATGCCCGGGACCATTAGATTTGTTTTTGTGCTCGTATCTGTGGCTCGAACATTACGCATACGCCACGTGAACACGCAGCCAGGGTGCTGCTAACAAATTTCGGCCGTGTCGTTTGGCAGAGATTTTTCGAAGCGGTGCGGCGATTAATTGCAACCCATAAATCCAGCTGATATACAGAAACGGAAAAATTCTCCACGCATCATCCTACACGGCGTTAATGTGGCCCCCAGCGGCAAATAAATCTCTGAGCCTTACGGAATTAAGCAGATACTTACGCACAAAGATGTTGCCAATCAGAGTGGCTGGCAGGCAGAAGACAATAACAAGGATGTCCGCAATGGCCTGGAATCGGGGAACGGAATGGAAATTTAAGTTCAAAATTAATGGGGTTCATTCGTAAGATTTAGGGGCGCACATACCAGATTCACAATGAAGTAGTTTGTCACCGTCCGCATGCGGGGCGCCCGCAGGACGACGGCAATCACGAAGCTGTTGCCAATGAGCCCCACCAGAAAGACCACGATATATGCCACGCAGTAGACAATGGACATGGCCAGCGAATGGCGGTAGAGCGGATCGAAGCCGAAGTCCACGTTTCCGTCGAACTGCTCCCAGCGCATGGAACTGTCGTTGTAGGACTTGGTGGCCGCCACAGCTGAGATCAGGCTGGTAGTCGCCGGCGACATGTTCAGCAAGTTGGCATAATAGGTGGATGAGGTGGCCTCGGCAACGGCCAGGCCCGACAAGGACACCACCTGCTGGCTGCCCGCGACGGCTAGTGCCGACGAGGTGGCCGCCACTGATGCTGTTGTCGTGGTGGTGGCTGCAATCGTGGCTAGCAAGGAGCTGGCGGCAGGCGCCACCGTCGCCGTGGCCGTGGTCAAAACGGTCCCCAAAAGAGTGTCCATAATGGGGCCGTTATTCAGTTTAATGGTGCTCGATCCGCTCGAGGAGCTGCTGAGGCTGGCCACAGAGTTGCCATTTCCACTTCCATTTCCATTGTCACTGGCATTCCCGTTCCCATTGCTTGGGCCGCTGATGCTGCTGCTGCTACTATTGCTGGTGCTCAGCAAATCATTGAAATTCAAGAGGTTCTGCAAATCGACGAAATTATGCGTGAAATTATTATAGTCCCCAGCGAGAGCGGCTTCCTCGATTGTTTCGCTCTGCTCCGCCATGGGCCAGGGCCTGCCTGGCGCTGAAGAGGCTATAGGGGCTGTGGTGGCTCTGGTGGCTGCCGTCGGAGTCGGAGTGTCGCCACTTATATGGCTTTTATGCTTGCGCTTGCGAATCCTCCCGTTCACTGCCATCGCCAGGCCGTCTTGGATAAACTAGCTGGCACTTTGAGTGGCGCCTCGACCGTCGCTGGTAATCTCTATTTTATTGGTATCTGTAGTATACTCGCAGTAGTTTCTTTTGATTTAGAAAATGTCTATAAAAATGGCATCGTCACTTGGCATTTCGTTGGCGTTGAAAAAACATTCAGTTGTAGGATATGCAGGATATTTCGTGGCTTTACAGATTAAACAAGAACAATATTTAATTAGCATGCGACTCCTACATATGTGCACCATTGCAAAGCAATCATGCCACCGTGTTTAAGCTCGCGCGTGTGTGTGCTTGTGTGTGAGAAGTTGCCTTTGTAGTGGTCGCTGTCGTTGCACAACAAATGCAATTTTCGCCACTCGCGCCCCCAAGGTTGGATGTGCTTTGGGGAGACCATTGGCTGGCAGCACCTACAACCTACAACCTACAACAGTTTGTTGCCTTTTGGGATGCGGAGCGAATCGGTTCGGTCGGTCGGTCCGTCGGTCGGTCCGTCCGTCGCTCGGTCTGGTCTATGGGTCGTTCGTCAGCTGGTTGACGTTGCCTTGGACGGCTTTACGAAAAAGTCGGCGGCTCAAGGCCTCCTGTGCATATTTCAGATAAGGCCAAATGTTGGGGGCTTGGATAAATGGTTGGAGTGGTAGCATTGAACGAGAAGGGGGTGGTGCAGCCACGCCGAGAGGCTGGGCTCAGGGACATGGCCATATACCATCTCCAACACATGCGCGTGGTTAATTAATTTTAATGCCATTTCTCTTATTGTTCGCTGTTCTTGTCGCTCTGCTCTGATCTACTCCACTCCACTCCCCTCCACTCCTCTCTGTTGTTGGGCACAATTGAAAAAAGGCAAGGCGAGCTTGCACTTTGACCTCAAAAAAGCCGAACAAACATCGACAAAACGAGCCATCGAGTAACTCAATGGCACCATATAAAAATTCCATTAAGCACAACTGCCAAGCGCAGGAGGCACTTCGATTGAGTGCCAAAAAATTGCCAGAAAGCATTGAAACAATTGCCACAAAGCCATATTTACTGGCAGAAGCGAACGGAATTCTTTTGTTGCCTGTCCGCCCATGGGGGAGTGGCGCTATCCACGGGAGACGACAGCAGACAAACTGGCGACTAAAGACCCCCTTAGCACACAATTCAAACTCAGCTGGAGCTGGTGTCCTATTCCGCTGCCGATCCAATCCATTTCGGATTCGGCCGTTGATTCTGGCTGCGACAGAGCAAGAAAGCAGCAAGAGCGAAAGCGTGAAAGTGCTTCAAACCTAATTGTGCTTACATGCCGTGCCTCGTGGCCGACTCCATTTCAGCGCTATTCAGTGGAGAACGCAGAAAACTGATGGCCCATGCCCAGCGGGCCCAATGGGGCGTTTGACCAAGTGTCAACAGCACGACTAATTAAAATGTCAGTGCTAAAAACTGCACACAGCGCAGAAAAAGCAGACCGAATGCAGCATAATGATGCTAAGAAAAGTTTACAACTCCCACTCCCAGTTGGGACAGCGATACCACCTCCGCACAGCGCCCACACAAAAGCAAACAGCAGACCCGAGAAAAACGGTGCGACGGAAAAAACATTGAAAGGTTAACACTACGCGTGGTCGGTTCGGTTGGTTCCGTGTTGCGTTCCATGGACGGCCATGTGCTGGTCGCCGTGCCGATAGATGATGTTGTCTGCCCTTCGGCGACCGCGATGTTAACGGATTCGCGTCTGAATGAGGACTGCGGCCAACGCAGCACGGGCAGCTCGTTTTTCAGGCTATCTGGCTTCACGACAGACATGGACACAGACACAGGCACGCTCGGAGCACGATAGTGGGAGCCGACGACGACGATGGCCCGACGACGACTGAATGTAGGTCCCTGTTGCCAAACCGCGCCCGCCGCCAGCTACCGTTACTCTCTACAGCAGTGTCGAGCTCGATTCGGGAGAGTGGGTCCCCAGCCCCCCATATCGCATCGCTTCGCATCGCTCATTCGCTCAATCGTCCTTGTCGCCTATGTACTCGAGCACATACACCCGAACACTCCGTGAGCGGCGCACCAACGTCCCTCAACTGCAATGACAGAGCCTCGCCTCTCCTATATGTTTATGCTGTTTCCCGTCCTTTTCGGAGCTTCGCACAGGCTTAGCATACAACTTTGTAGGCTTAAAACTGAAGGACCACGTTTGGCAACATGCAAGGTTAAACGGCGAAATGTCAGGGAGACCGAGTGCCAGGGAAGCTGCGGCGGGCGTAAGGCGGCTTCCCGACCAAAACACTTTCGAAATCAAAATCAAATTCAACCGAGACCCGGACCCGGACCCGCATCCGTACCCCTACCCGAACCCATGCTCATTTCGGGCCAAGATGAAAGGAAAACATGTTGATGCTGCCTTTTCATAAATACGTTTATTATGCCATTTGACTTTTCCTCCCCCCTGCTGGCTATTGCATTGCGTGTCGTTGTGCTCAGGCACAGGAAACAAAACAGAGAGCAACAAGAGGTCTGGTCTCCCCCAATTGCTCTGTTCATGTCTCTCAGCGCAGACACACACGCGCGGGCACACGGCGGCGTATACGCAATTTCCGTGTAGCCTCCATTATGCTGCTGTTCCTTTTGTTACGGTGGCTGTTGTTACTGCCAATTGCTGCCATCAGGCTTTCGCCTTTTCGTTACACTTTGCCGTTTGTTTTGTAATGCTGCCCAGCCTTCCTGCCAATGCAACAAAGTTTTATTGCTGCGCTTCCTTCACAGGAGAATAGAGCAGAGCACTTTCCGCTCTGCGGAAATTCAGGCTTTGCTACCAAACTGGGTGGGGGCTAAACGGGGATGGCAATTAAATCTGCGTCCAGCCAAACAATAATCAAAACTTTTGTTCTTCCCATCGCTTTGCATACTCTTTGTTTCGAAGTTTAATGACAGTTTCTAAGTTTTTCAGTTAAACTCGTTAGCATAGCATTTGCTTGGAGCGCGCTCGCAGCTGAGCGCTCTTCACTGTTTACCCAATGCTGTTGCTCAAGGATATGCGCCAACCCAAACCCGAATCCGAGCCCGAACTCGATCCCGTGCCGTGCCTAGCCTAGCCCACCCCAATTCAGTCGATTCGGCACAGGATGCGCGTGCGTTTTGCAACAGCTGGCTTTCCTGCTCCGCGAACAGTCGAAGGTTCAAGCACCTTCTGTTCGGTTCAACTCTGGCAAACATTTGGACATTTGCCAGCATACACTGAACCGATTCGGTGGTGGGTTTTCGGGATTAGGAAACTATAAAACGGAAAATTTCTCAGGGGATGTAATCCTCCAAGCGAACTGCCTGCGCATGCAGGTAAACGGTTTCCAAACTGCACCTGGCCTCTTTGTAGTGCCATAAGGAAATAAAATATTATGTATAAGGAGAATTGAAATATACAGTAATTAGAAAAGTAAGTATTTGGAATAGCTTCTTGACAGAGGTGTTATGTATGACGCAAGGGGAAATTGCAAGGTATTCAATAATGAAATATTCCACCCATGTGTATGCAAGCTATTTTTATTAATTAATTATACATTCATTCATTAAATTACATGTCTTTATATGTACAGTCAAATGTAGCAGATACACGCGCAATCGACATCTACATTTACATTATGCATGTACATAACAAAATTACATACTTCTGTAAATTTCTTAGGGATTGTAAATATGTAAGAGCTATAAGTTAAAAAAATTGAGGCACAAAAAAGCCTCCAAGAAGGGAGATGAAAATAGACATATGTTATTTTAGACATATTCTTAAAATTAATTTATACGATAAAAATATAAAATAATTACTATACTTTCGATTTGTATAAAAAATAAAAATTCTACTCTACATACATATGCACTGGCGCCCCTTCAGCCAGATTGGTATTTTATATTAAATATTTCAACCTATATTAATCGACTAAAATTACAATTACATTACAATTACATTACAATTACATTACAATTACATTCGATACTGCACAAAAGCAGCTCTGACAACCAGCCAGATGTATCCAGCTGTCTCGCTCTAGAAATTTCTACAGCAAGTCACGTAGCCAGAAACATCAGCGTGCTCGCTCGCACTCATTTGGAATGGCATGGCAATGAAATCAACCCCCCTGCAGCGCAGAGCAGGCAGGCAGCTGCTTTCCCGAATTTTCAATGAGACTGCGACTGTATAAATAGAACTGGCCGAACCAGTTATCGTCACTCGCAAAAAAAAAGTGTTCAAGTTCAGTCGCAGTGTCTCTGCAGAAAAAGTTATAAAATTGTAAAAAAGTATTCACTATTGCTGGCTAGCATATATTAATCATCCATTCACCAAAAATGGAAAAGTGTGGAAAACGTGTCGTAAAAGCGAAGCAAAAGCCATATTCCAGCATGGCAACAGCGCCAACGTAATCTTGCTCAATGTCGGGCAAATATGTGCTCACAAGTTGAAACAAAGAAACACGCTGGAAAAGTGTATTAGTCATCGATTTGACCGTCAGCTTCGGGGAATTTCACAATGCGGAAGCATCTGGAAAGGCGCAGTTTCTCGTTTTTGGCTAGAAATTAACTCTCTAGGCAGGATGAGGCAATCCAGGAGGTTCAGGAAGCTCTCGAAACTGACACAGACGGGTGCCATGGTGGCAGCCCAGACCTGCAGTGTACGTGGAATTGATAATTTGGGATAGAAAGCCAGGTATTAACAGCAGAAAATCAAGAGTGTCATTTTTGAATGCACCTTGTAATTCGTAAGCAAAAATGTAGTCGTAAGAACTAGATAATTGTCGACTGACGATTTGCGAAAAATACTTTTTCTAACGTTGGCCGATGCTCCATTTCGTCAGCACTCGTGTTTCGTGGCCTTTTTTTAATAGCAAATGTGAAAATCGGACTATTGCAGCCCATTGCGTAATATGGAATTGTTCCAGAACAACGTGTCTCACATCATATCGAAAATTCTCGATTTTCCCTTTCCACCCCCCGAACCGAGGCCACCACCGTGGCCTGCTCTAAAAATAACCTCTCTACCCTCTTCACTTACATGTTACATGTACATATATTCATCTCGCTCTCACTTGTGGGATGCGCATTCGGTTGTACTCAACAGCAGAGCAGCTGCAAAAAGTGCTTGGGCGTGACCTACCCATGTGTTTACTTTCTCTTCATTTAACTATGTACGAGTACATACATTTATGTATGTACATATGTATGTATTTTCCTCCACATGCTGAGTATAGGGAAAATTTCACTGCTTTACGTTTCTTCATCCCTGTTTCTGTCGCTTCTATTGGCATCTTACCTATGTATAAGTTTCGTAGTCATTATAACATTTACATAGCTGATAATCTTATTTGTAATAATGCTAAATGCAACTCTGACACACAACTTAACCAAGCAATATGTATTTCTTTCTCTAAACTTTATAGTTGGGCGTTGAAAGTTGATACGCGAACGCGTAGGCGATCGATCCAAGTAAAACTCTGAGCTCTGTAGCCTTCGCGAGCAATAGGCAGAAGAAGTGCTGAAAAATGCACTTCGGCCGATGTACGCGTTTGGCGAAGGTTTTGGCTGCGACCCTGACTCAGCCCCAGCCTCAGTGTTGCATGTCGGGGTCGCGGACTGACCAGGGCGCATCGTTTCTATCAGATTGATTGTGCGGATTGTGTTATAGGAACACCGGTGTATCGACTTCTCTGCTCTACTCAGGGTGAACCATACATGGGCCTTCTGTTGCTTACCTACCATCGACCGAATACCAATAACGGGCAGATATACGTATAACTCTGTTCTGACATCGATCGATTGAATATGTTCGCACATCGTCTTTGGAGTAGCAACCATTTAACAAACAGGTCCAAAACTATGGCTGTTGGTTGCAAACAATCTTTTCTGTGGCTATACATTTTGTGGTGAACTCAAAGCGGAAACAGTTCCACACCAACAATGTGTTAAGTTTTTAATTATTTGAAATTGTTTAAACTGTTTTTGGTTTTTGTACACTCTACGACTTTATAATTACTTATACTGATGTAAAATTACTTGTCGAAACAAAACAAAAAATAAGAAAATGGAAAAAAATGCATAACAAAAGAGCTCATCTATAGAAAAGAAGCAAAAAAAAAGTGAATAAAATTCAAAAATTCCAAAAATAAATCTCGAAAAATTGCTCTTCATATTTTTTTTATTTCAAGCTTAAATTCAATTTCAGTTAGATCATCCAACCGTTTTACAAAGCGTTGCAGCAGTTAGCTCATCGATGAAGGGTTGATCTCAGTATCTCAAAAAGATTACGATTTACATACGATACTCCCGACTAAAATCGAATAATTCTCTGTCCATGCGACTCTACATGAAGAAGAAGGCACTGATCCATCTCAAAATTAAAGATTTTAAATAAAATCATTAGTTCCTGATATCCCTTTTAGGTAATGTTCAGACTTCAAAAAACTACGAAAGCAGAAAAGTACGTAAATATTTTAACTTCTTACTATATAAACAATGTTTTAGAACAATATAGCGGAGTTTCTCGGAGTAAAAAACACAACTTTAACATATCACAGGTACTTGATTGAGGATGGTAGCAGCATTTACAAATTGTTCTTTAAAACAATCAAAGGAAAAATATTATTAATTTCTGTATAGCCAGTCTCAATTGGGATGATTATCACTGGCCAATGTAAGCCGATTAAGAACGTTTTCTGGAAATAATTTATAATGAAAGCATACACACATATATTCTAATATATTTACAAAATGCCCTATCAAATATTTTTAAACATTAAACTTAAGCACTACCCCACCTGACACTTTGAAATTTCTTAAGTACCCAAAAAAATTTCATATGAAAAACATTCCTTTATTTGAATTTGAACAGCATTCCTATAATACAATAATACAAAAAAGAATTTATTTGATCTATTAAAACCATCGGACAGCTGACTCCAGCATTTTCAAACATGGTAGGTAGGTTCTATATTTACATGCATACTCTTTTGGTCATTGAAATAATGTGAAATAAATAATATTTGCAACAAAATCATAAAACATATAACAGAAACCAGAAATAACCCCAAAAGTAGGGTTAATAATATTTTCAAAAGAATAGGTAGGTTTCATTCCGCTAATTGCAACAATGCTTTTTACATTACAACTTCTCAATATCTGAATCCGATTTAATTAACGAATCGCATTTTGCTAGTTCAAATGAATATTTCTGACATGTTAACACTAAGCAAACACTACCTAGTGCTAGTAGGCTGTGATCATAATGACATTCATCTAAAAAGTGCTAAGCAAAACCGTAAAAATAAATATATTCAGAAATATAAATTCTCAGACAATGTAATTTCAAATATTTGCGGAGAAAAAAGCGTGATTAATACAATTTCGGCAACCATGTGATGGATTGAGCAAATTTGGAAGCGTTTACAATAAGTAAGGAGATATCATAATTTAAAAGGCATAAAATTGAAAAGCACTTCAAGACACGCACAAAGATGATCGGACTTTGGACCAAATGAATATGTTTAACAACATAAATATAAAAATCACCTACATATATGGTATCTTAAAAATATAATATTCTATATATATTACCTTACAGCTCAAGAGTTTTCTAGATCCTAGTACTTGCACCGGTTGCTTATCTCCCCCATCCCGACTTCCGACTACCGATTGAAGCTCGCCAAAATAAGTAGGCTGCGTACAAATGATTTAAAGATGATTTTTTTCGTACGATAGGAATGAGAACTGGATAGAAACTTTTATGTTATCTCTACAATATTATAATTATGAACCACTTACCCTCGTAACGTGTACGAGAAAAATATTGTATTTTCACTTTAATAGATAGGAATTGTAGCTCACGAAATAGGTAGGGTGCGTACAAATGTTTTATAGATGGTTGTGATCTCTTGATCGCAATGCACAGTGATTCAAACGGCCTATCTATCTTATAGAAACGAATAGCGTCAAATGGAAAAAAGATATTGTCTTCGTGTTTTTTCCTACGTATTGAAGTAAATCATACAATTTTTTTTAACGCAATTTTTTGTTTGATTTTTAATTTTTTTTTAAAATTTATTTTGGTTTTTAGATTCTAAAATTAAAAAAAAAATTAATTAGGCTTCAAATAATTTTTAATAACTAGCCAAAAAAATTGTCTGATCCAGATACTAAAGGAGAACTAAACTTTCTGAATTCTGTGAAACTTTCTGAAGCAAGAAATTAAACTACAAAAATTCATTAAAAAAAAATAAACAAAGAACAATGGCACTTTACTGTTTTTAAATCAGAACGAACCAAATTATCAACTGATACAAGTTTTAACTTAGACAAGTCTAGACATGTTTAAATAAACTCTGCGGAAGAATGCAAACCATTTAAAGCCTACAAAACATTTAAGGTTATGTTCTACAGTGTTTTTTCGGATAAAAACGAATAAACATTATAACTAGTATTTCTATTTTACTGTACGTACCTTTAACTTTAAAGAAACCAATTTATTTGAAAAATTTCTTTTTATTTGTGAACTTTTTTGCACCGGGTGAACATTTTCAACGTTTTTGCTCCAGCGAAAACTTATGTGTAATTCGAGAGCGTACAACTTTATAAATATCGATGTAAAAAAATATAACAAAATATCAAAAAGGCTAGATTGGCCGTTTGACCTACAGTGCGAGCTGCGAGAACAGGAATTAATTAACGGAAACTTATTTCTCAGCTTTTATGATATATATATACATTTTTATGATTATGACCCAGTTTCCCTCGTGACTTACCCTTCTATAAACCGACCATACCCTCGAACTCTTCTCGACCGAAATAAAACTAGGAATTAATTTCTATACTTGCGGATAGGGACACTTATGTTATCTATATAATCTTATACTTATGACCCAATTTTTCTCGTGACCTGTGCCACAAGGATATGGTGTTTTCAACTATATTAGGAAGGGATTGTAGCTCACCAAAATAGGTAGGGTGCGTAATATGTTTTAACGATGGTTTAGATCATTTGATCGCAATGAATACAGGAATTATTTTACGAATACCGAATTTTCAACCCTGTTTTGTAGGGACTCATGATATTTATGTTCTTATGATTATGACCCAGTTTCCCTCGTGACTTACCCTTTATATACCGACTATATCTTTGAAATCTTCTTGCCCGAAATGAAACCCAGAATTTATTTATATATTTGCGGATAGGGACACTTATGTTATCTATATAATCTTATACTTATGACCCAATTTTTCTCGTGACTTGTGCCACAAGGATATGGTGTTTTCAACTATATTAGGAAGGGATTGTAGCTCACCAAAATAGGTAGGGTGCGTAATATGTTTTAACGATGGTTTAGATCATTTGATCGCAATGAATACAGGAATTATTTTACGAATACCGAATTTTCAACCCTGTTTTGTAGGGACTCATGATATTTATGTCCTTATGATTATGACCCAGTTTCCCTCGTGACTTACCCTTTATATACCGACAATATCTTTGATATCTTCCTGCCCGAAATGAAACCCAGAATTTATTTATATATTTGCGGATAGGGACACTTATGTTATCTATATAATCTTATACTTATGACCCAATTTTTCTCGTGACTTGTACGACAAGGATATGGTATTTTCAACTATATTAGGAAGGGATTGTAGCTCACCAAAAAAGGTAGGGTGCGTAATATGTTTTAACGATGGTTTTGATCATTTGATCGCAATGAATACAGGAACTATTTTACGAATACTGAATTTTCAACCCTGTTTTGTAGGGACTCATGATATTTATGTTCTTATGATTACGACCCAGTTTCCCTCGTGACTTACCCTTTATATACCGACAATATCTTTGAAATCTTCTTGCCCGAAATGAAACCCAGAATTTATTTATATATTTGCGGATAGGGACACTTATGTTATCTATATAATCTTATACTTATGACCCAATTTTTCTCGTGACTTGTACGACAAGGATATGGTATTTTCAACTATATTAGGAAGGGATTGTAGCTCACCAAAAAAGGTAGGGTGCGTAATATGTTTTAACGATGGTTTTGATCATTTGATCGCAATGAATACAGGAACTATTTTACGAATACTGAATTTTCAACCCTGTTTTGTAAGGACTCATGATATTTATGTTCTTATGATTATGACCCAGTTTCCCTCGTGACTTACAACTTATATAGCGACAATATCCGCGAAATCTTCTTGCCGGAAATGAAACCCAGAATTTATTTATATATTTGCGGATAGGGACACTTATGTTATCTATATAATCTTATACTTATGACCCAATTTTTCTCGTGACTTGTACGACAAGGATATGGTATTTTCAACTATATTAGGAAGGGATTGTAGCTCACCAAAAAAGGTAGGGTGCGTAATATGTTTTAACGATGGTTTAGATCATTTGATCGCAATGAATACAGGAATTTTTTTACGAATACTGAATTTTCAACCCTGTTTTGTAGGGACTCATGATATTTATGTTCTTATGATTATGACCCAGTTTCCTTCGTGACTTACCCTTTATATACCGACAATATCTTTGAAATCTTCTTGCCCGAAATGAAACCCAGAATTTATTTATATATTTGCGGATAGGGACACTTATGTTATCTATATAATCTTATACTTATGACCCAATTTTTCTCGTGACTTATACGACAAGGATATGGTATTTTCAACTATATTAGGAAGGGATTGTAGCTCACCAAAATAGGTAGGGTGCGTAATTTGTTTTAACGATGGTTTTGATCATTTGATGGCAATGGATACAGGAATTATTTTACGAATACTGCATTTTCGAAACTATTAGTAGGGACTCATGATATTTATAAGTTCTTATGATTATGACCCAGCTTCCCTCGTGACTTACGCTTTATATACTTACAATATCCTCGAAATCTTCTTGCCCGAAATGAAACCCAGAATTTATTTATATATTTGCGGATAGGGACACTTATGTTATCTGTATAATCTTATAATTATGACCCAATTTTCCTCGTGACTTGTACGACAAGGATATGGTATTTTCAACTACATTAGGAAGGGATTGTAGCTCACCAAAATAGGTAGGGTGCGTAATATGTTTTAACGATGGTTTTAATCTTTTGATCGCAATGAATACAGGAATTATTTTACGAATACTGAATTTTCAACCCTTTTGTAGGGACTCATGATATTTATAAGTTCTTATGATTATGACCCAGCTTCCCTCGTGACTTACCCTTTATATACTTACAATATCCTCGAAATCTTCTTGCCCGAAATGAAACCCAGAATTTATTTATATATTTGCGGATAGGGACACTTATGTTATCTGTATAATCTTATAATTATGACCCAATTTTCCTCGTGACTTGTACGACAAGGATATGGTATTTTCAACTATATTAGGAAGGGATTGTAGCTCACCAAAATAGGTAGGGTGCGTAATATGTTTTAACGATGGTTTTGATCCTTTGATCGCAATGAATACAGGAATTAACTTACGAATACTGCATTTTCGAAACTATTAGTAGGGACTCATGATATTTATAAGTTCTTATGATTATGACCCAGTTTCCCTCGTGACTTACCCTTTATATACTAACAATATCCTCGAAATCTTCTTGCCCGAAATGAAACCCAGAATTTATTTATATATTTGCGGATAGGGACACTTATGTTATCTGTATAATCTTATAATTATGACCCAATTTTCTTCGTGACTTGTACGACAAGGATATGGTATTTTCAACTATATTAGGAAGGGATTGTAGCTCACCAAAATAGGTAGGGTGCGTAATATGTTTTAACGATGGTTTAGATCATTTGATCGCAATGAATACAGGAATTATTTTACGAATACCGAATTTTCAACCCTGTTTTGTAGGGACTCATGATATTTATGTTCTTATGATTATGACCCAGTTTCCCTCGTGACTTACAATTTATATAGCGACAATATCCTCGAAATCTTCTTGCCCGAAATGAAACCCAGAATTTATTTATATATTTGCGGATAGGGACACTTATGTTATCTGTATAATCTTATAAGTATGACCCAATTTTCCTCGTGACTTGTACGACAAGGATATGGTATTTTCAACTACATTAGGAAGGGATTGTAGCTCACCAAAATAGGTAGGGTGCGTAATATGTTTTAACGATGGTTTTAATCTTTTGATCGCAATGAATACAGGAATTATTTTACGAATACTGAATTTTCAACCCTTTTGTAGGGACTCATGATATTTATAAGTTCTTATGATTATGACCCAGCTTCCCTCGTGACTTACCCTTTATATACTTACAATATCCTCGAAATCTTCTTGCCCGAAATGAAACCCAGAATTTATTTATATATTTGCGGATAGGGACACTTATGTTATCTGTATAATCTTATAATTATGACCCAATTTTCCTCGTGACTTGTACGACAAGGATATGGTGTTTTCAACTATGTTAGGAAGGGATTGTAGCTCACCAAAATAGGTAGGGTGCGTAATATGTTTTAACGATGGTTTAGATCATTTGATCGCAATGAATACAGGAATTATTTTACGAATACCGAATTTTCAACCCTGTTTTGTAGGGACTCATGATATTTATGTTCTTATGATTATGACCCAGTTTCCCTCGTGACTTACAATTTATATAGCGACAATATCCTCGAAATCTTCTTGCCCGAAATGAAACCCAGAATTTATTTATATATTTGCGGATAGGGACACTTATGTTATCTGTATAATCTTATAATTATGACCCAATTTTCCTCGTGACTTGTACGACAAGGATATGGTGTTTTCAACTATATTAGGAAGGGATTGTAGCTCACCAAAATAGGTAGGGTGCGTAATATGTTTTAACGATGGTTTAGATCATTTGATCGCAATGAATACAGGAATTATTTTACGAATACCGAATTTTCAACCCTGTTTTGTAGGGACTCATGATATTTATGTTCTTATGATTATGACCCAGTTTCCCTCGTGACTTACAATTTATATAGCGACAATATCCTCGAAATCTTCTTGCCCGAAATGAAACCCAGAATTTATTTATATATTTGCGGATAGGGACACTTATGTTATCTGTATAATCTTATAATTATGACCCAATTTTCCTCGTGACTTGTACGACAAGGATATGGTATTTTCAACTACATTAGGAAGGGATTGTAGCTCACCAAAATAGGTAGGGTGCGTAATATGTTTTAACGATGGTTTTAATCTTTTGATCGCAATGAATACAGGAATTATTTTACGAATACTGAATTTTCAACCCTTTTGTAGGGACTCATGATATTTATAAGTTCTTATGATTATGACCCAGCTTCCCTCGTGACTTACCCTTTATATACTTACAATATCCTCGAAATCTTCTTGCCCGAAATGAAACCCAGAATTTATTTATATATTTGCGGATAGGGACACTTATGTTATCTATATAATCTTATACTTATGACCCAATTTTCCTCTTGGCTTGTACGACAAGGATATGGTATTTTCAACTATATTAGGAAGGGATTGTAGCTCACCAAAATAGGTAGGGTGCGTAATATGTTTTAACGATGGTTTTGATCATTTGATCGCAATGAATACAGGAATTAACTTACGAATACTGCATTTTCGAAACTATTAGTAGGGACTCATGATATTTTAAGTTCTTATGATTATGACCCAGTTTCCCTCGTGACTTACCCTTTATATACTGACAATATCCTCGAAATCTTCCTGCCCGAAATGAAACCAGAATTTATTTATATATTTGCGGATAGGGACACTTATGTTATCTGTATAATCTTATAATTATGACCCAATTTTCCTCGTGACTTGTACGACAAGGATATGGTATTTTCAACTATATTAGGAAGGGATTGTAGCTCACCAAAATAGGTAGGGTGCGTAATATGTTTTAACGATGGTTTTAATCTTTTGATCGCAATGAATACAGGAATTAACTTACGAATACTGCATTTTCGAAACTATTAGTAGGGACTCATGATATTTATAAGTTCTTATGATTATGACCCAGTTTCCCTCGTGACTTACAATTTATATAGCGACAATATCCTCGAAATCTTCTTGCCCGAAATGAAACCCAGAATTTATTTATATATTTGCGGATAGGGACACTTATGTTATCTGTATAATCTTATAATTATGACCCAATTTTCCTCGTGACTTGTACGACAAGGATATGGTATTTTCAACTATATTAGGAAGGGATTTTAGCTCACCAAAATAGGTAGGGTGCGTAATATGTTTTAACGATGGTTTTGATCATTTGATCGCAATGAATACAGGAATTAACTTACGAATACTGCATTTTCGAAACTATTAGTAGGGACTCATGATATTTATAAGTTCTTATGATTATGACCCAGTTTCCCTCGTGACTTACAATTTATATAGCGACAATATCCTCGAAATCTTCTTGCCCGAAATGAAACCCAGAATTTATTTATATATTTGCGGATAGGGACACTTATGTTATCTGTATAATCTTATAATTATGACCCAATTTTCCTCGTGACTTGTACGACAAGGATATGGTATTTTCAACTATATTAGGAAGGGATTTTAGCTCACCAAAATAGGTAGGGTGCGTAATATGTTTTAACGATGGTTTTGATCATTTGATCGCAATGAATACAGGAATTAACTTACGAATACTGCATTTTCGAAACTATTAGTAGGGACTCATGATATTTATAAGTTCTTATGATTAGAACCCAGTTTCCCTCGTGACTTACCCTTTATATACTGACAATATCCTCGAAATCTTCCTGCCCGAAATGAAACCCAGAATTTATTTATATATTTGCGGATAGGGACACTTAGGTTATCTGTATAATCTTATAATTATGACCCAATTTTCCTCGTGACTTGTACGACAAGGATATGGTATTTTCAACTATATTAGGAAGGGATTGTAGCTCACCAAAATAGGTAGGGTGCGTAATATGTTTTAACGATGGTTTTGATCCTTTGATCGCAATGAATACAGGAATTAACTTACGAATACTGCATTTTCGAAACTATTAGTAGGGACTCATGATATTTTAAGTTCTTATGATTATGACCCAGTTTCCCTCGTGACTTACAATTTATATAGCGACAATATCCTCGAAATCTTCTTGCCCGAAATGAAACCCAGAATTTATTTATATATTTGCGGATAGGGACACTTATGTTATCTGTATAATCTTATAATTATGACCCAATTTTCCTCGTGACTTGTACGACAAGGATATGGTATTTTCAACTATATTAGGAAGGGATTTTAGCTCACCAAAATAGGTAGGGTGCGTAATATGTTTTAACGATGGTTTTGATCATTTGATCGCAATGAATACAGGAATTAACTTACGAATACTGCATTTTCGAAACTATTAGTAGGGACTCATGATATTTATAAGTTCTTATGATTAGAACCCAGTTTCCCTCGTGACTTACCGTTTATATACTGACAATATCCTCGAAATCTTCCTGCCCGAAATGAAACCCAGAATTTATTTATATATTTGCGGATAGGGACACTTAGGTTATCTGTATAATCTTATAATTATGACCCAATTTTCCTCGTGACTTGTACGACAAGGATATGGTATTTTCAACTATATTAGGAAGGGATTGTAGCTCACCAAAATAGGTAGGGTGCGTAATATGTTTTAACGATGGTTTTGATCCTTTGATCGCAATGAATACAGGAATTAACTTACGAATACTGCATTTTCGAAACTATTAGTAGGGACTCATGATATTTTAAGTTCTTATGATTATGACCCAGTTTCCCTCGTGACTTACCCTTTATATACTGACAATATCCTCGAAATCTTCCTGCCCGAAATGAAACCCAGAATTTATTTATATATTTGCGGATAGGGACACTTATGTTATCTGTATAATCTTATAATTATGACCCAATTTTCCTCGTGACTTGTACGACAAGGATATGGTATTTTCAACTATATTAGGAAGGGATTGTAGCTCACCAAAATAGGTAGGGTGCGTAATATGTTTTAACGATGGTTTTGATCATTTGATCGCTATGAATACAGGAATTAACTTACGAATACTGCATTTTCGAAACTATTAGTAGGGACTCATGATATTTATAAGTTCTTATGATTATGACCCAGTTTCCCTCGTGACTTACCCTTTATATACTAACAATATCCTCGAAATCTTCTTGCCCGAAATGAAACCCAGAATTTATTTATATATTTGCGGATAGGGACACTTATGTTATCTGTATAATCTTATAATTATGACCCAATTTTCCTCGTGACTTGTACGACAAGGATATGGTATTTTCAACTATATTAGGAAGGGATTGTAGCTCACCAAAATAGGTAGGGTGCGTAATATGTTTTAACGATGGTTTTGATCATTTGATCGCAATGGATACAGGAATTATTTTACGAATACTGAATTTTCAACCCTGTTTTGTAGGGACTCATGATATTTATATGTTCTTATGATTATGACCCAGTTTCTCTCGTGACTTACCTTTATATACTGACAATATCCTCGAAATCTTCTTGCCCGAAATGAAACCCAGAATTTATTTATATATTTGCGGATAGGGACACTTATGTTATCTGTATAATCTTATAATTATGACCCAATTTTCCTCGTGACTTGTACGACAAGGATATGGTATTTTCAACTACATTAGGAAGGGATTGTAGCTCACCAAAATAGGTAGGGTGCGTAATATGTTTTAACGATGGTTTTAATCTTTTGATCGCAATGAATACAGGAATTAACTTACGAATACTTCATTTTCGAAACTATTAGTAGGGACTCATGATATTTTTAAGTTCTTATGATTATGACCCAGTTTCCCTCGTGACTTACAATTTATATAGCGACAATATCCTCGAAATCTTCTTGCCCGAAATGAAACCCAGAATTTATTTATATATTTGCGGATAGGGACACCTATGTTATCTATATAATCTTATAATTATGACCAAATTTTCCTCGTGACTTGTACGACAAGGATATGGTATTTTCAACTACATTAGGAAGGGATTGTAGCTCCCCAAAATAGGTAGGGTGCGTAATATGTTTTAACGATGGTTTTAATCTTTTGATAGCAATGAATACAGGAATTAACTTACGAATACTGCATTTTCGAAACTATTAGTAGGGACTCATGATATTTTTAAGTTCTTATGATTATGACCCAGTTTCCCTCGTGACTTACAATTTATATAGCGACAATATCCTCGAAATCTTCTTGCCCGAAATGAAACCCAGAATTTATTTATATATTTGCGGATAGGGACACTTATGTTATCTGTATAATCTTATAATTATGACCCAATTTTCCTCGTGACTTGTACGACAAGGATATGGTATTTTCAACTATATTAGGAAGGGATTGTAGCTCACCAAAATAGGTAGGGTGCGTAATATGTTTTAACGATGGTTTTAATCATTTGATCGCAATGAATACAGGAATTAACTTACGAATACTGCATTTTCGAAACTATTAGTAGGGACTCATGATATTTATAAGTTCTTATGATTATGACCCAGTTTCCCTCGTGACTTACAATTTATATAGCGACAATATCCTCGAAATCTTCTTGCCCGAAATGAAACCCAGAATTTATTTATATATTTGCGGATAGGGACACTTATGTTATCTGTATAATCTTATAATTATGACCCAATTTTCCTCGTGACTTGTACGACAAGGATATGGTATTTTCAACTATATTAGGAAGGGATTGTAGCTCACCAAAATAGGTAGGGTGCGTAATATGTTTTAACGATGGTTTTGATCATTTGATCGCAATGAATACAGGAATTAATTTACGAATACTGAATTTTCAACCCTGTTTTGTAGGGACTCATGATATTTATATGTTTTTATGATTATGACCCAGTTTCTCTCGTTATATACTGACAATATCCTCGAAATCTTCTTGCCCGAAATGAAACCCAGAATTTATTTATATATTTGCGGATAGGGACACTTATGTTATCTGTATAATCTTATAATTATGACCCAATTTTCCTCGTGACTTATACGACAAGGATATGGTATTTTCAACTATATTAGGAAGGGATTGTAGCTCACCAAAATAGGTAGGGTGCGTAATATGTTTTAACGATGGTCTTGATCATTTGATCGCAATGAATACAGGAATTATTTTACGAATACTGAATTTTCAACCCTGTTTTGTAGGGACTCATGATATTTATGTTCTTATGATTATGACCCAGTTTCCCTCGTGACTTTCCCTTTATATACCGACAATATCTTTGAAATCTTCTTGCCCGAAATGAAACCCAGAATTTATTTATATATTTGCGGATAGGGACACTTATGTTATCTATATAATCTTATAATTATGTCCCAATTTTCCTCGTGACTTGTACGACAAGGATATGGTATTTTCAACTACATTAGGAAGGGATTGTAGCTCACCAAAATAGGTAGGGTGCGTAATATGTTTTAACGATGGTTTTGATCATTTGATCGCAATGAATACAGGAATTATTTTACGAATACTGAATTTTCAACCCTGTTTTGTAGGGACTCGTGATATTTATGTTCTTATGATTATGACCCAGTTTCCCTCGTGACTTACCCTTTATATACCGACAATATCTTTGAAATCTTCTTGCCCGAAATGAAACCCAGAATTTATTTATATATTTGCGGATAGGGACACTTATGTTATCTATATAATCTTATACTTATGACCCAATTTTCCTCTTGGCTTGTACGACAAGGATATGGTATTTTCAACTATATTAGGAAGGGATTGTAGCTCACCAAAATAGGTAGGGTGCGTAATATGTTTTAACGATGGTTTTGATCATTTGATCGCAATGAATACAGGAATTATTTTACGAATACTGAATTTTCAACCCTGTTTTGTAGGGACTCGTGATATTTATGTTCTTATGATTATGACCCAGTTTCCCTCGTGACTTACCCTTTATATACCGACAATATCTTTGAAATCTTCTTGCCCGAAATGAAACCCAGAATTTATTTATATATTTGCGGATAGGGACACTTATGTTATCTATATAATCTTATACTTATGACCCAATTTTCCTCTTGGCTTGTACGACAAGGATATGGTATTTTCAACTATATTAGGAAGGGATTGTAGCTCACCAAAATAGGTAGGGTGCGTAATATGTTTTAACGATGGTTTTGATCATTTGATCGCAATGAATACAGGAATTATTTTACGAATACTGAATTTTCAACCCTGTTTTGTAGGGACTCGTGATATTTATGTTCTTATGATTATGACCCAGTTTCCCTCGTGACTTACCCTTTATATACCGACAATATCTTTGAAATCTTCTTGCCCGAAATGAAACCCAGAATTTATTTATATATTTGCGGATAGGGACACTTATGTTATCTATATAATCTTATACTTATGACCCAATTTTCCTCTTGGCTTGTACGACAAGGATATGGTATTTTCAACTATATTAGGAAGGGATTGTAGCTCACCAAAATAGGTAGGGTGCGTAATATGTTTTAACGATGGTTTTGATCATTTGATCGCAATGAATACAGGAATTATTTTACGAATACTGAATTTTCAACCCTGTTTTGTAGGGACTCGTGATATTTATGTTCTTATGATTATGACCCAGTTTCCCTCGTGACTTACCCTTTATATACCGACAATATCTTTGAAATCTTCTTGCCCGAAATGAAACCCAGAATTTATTTATATATTTGCGGATAGGGACACTTATGTTATCTATATAATCTTATAATTATGAGCCAATTTTCCTCGTGACTTGTACGACAAGGATATGGTATTTTCAACTATATTAGGAAGGGATTGTAGCTCACCAAAATAGGTAGGGTGCGTAATATGTTTTAACGATGGTTTTAATCATTTGATCGCAATGAATACAGGAATTAACTTACGAATACTGCATTTTCGAAACTATTAGTAGGGACTCATGATATTTATAAGTTCTTATGATTATGACCCAGTTTCCCTCGTGACTTACAATTTATATAGCGACAATATCCTCGAAATCTTCTTGCCCGAAATGAAACCCAGAATTTATTTATATATTTGCGGATAGGGACACTTATGTTATCTGTATAATCTTATAATTATGACCCAATTTTCCTCGTGACTTGTACGACAAGGATATGGTATTTTCAACTATATTAGGAAGGGATTGTAGCTCACCAAAATAGGTAGGGTGCGTAATATGTTTTAACGATGGTTTTGATCATTTGATCGCAATGAATACAGGAATTAATTTACGAATACTGAATTTTCAACCCTGTTTTGTAGGGACTCATGATATTTATATGTTTTTATGATTATGACCCAGTTTCTCTCGTTATATACTGACAATATCCTCGAAATCTTCTTGCCCGAAATGAAACCCAGAATTTATTTATATATTTGCGGATAGGGACACTTATGTTATCTGTATAATCTTATAATTATGACCCAATTTTCCTCGTGACTTATACGACAAGTAAATGGTATTTTCGACTATATTAGGAAGGGATTGTAGCTCACCAAAATAGGTAGGGTGCGTAATATGTTTTAACGATGGTTTTGATCATTTGATCGCAATGAATACAGGAATTATTTTACGAATACTGAATTTTCAACCCTGTTTTGTAGGGACTCATGATATTTATGTTCTTATGATTATGACCCAGTTTCCCTCGTGACTTTCCCTTTATATACCGACAATATCTTTGAAATCTTCTTGCCCGAAATGAAACCCAGAATTTATTTATATATTTGCGGATAGGGACACTTATGTTATCTATATAATCTTATAATTATGTCCCAATTTTCCTCGTGACTTGTACGACAAGGATATGGTATTTTCAACTACATTAGGAAGGGATTGTAGCTCACCAAAATAGGTAGGGTGCGTAATATGTTTTAACGATGGTTTTGATCATTTGATCGCAATGAATACAGGAATTATTTTACGAATACTGAATTTTCAACCCTGTTTTGTAGGGACTCGTGATATTTATGTTCTTATGATTATGACCCAGTTTCCCTCGTGACTTACCCTTTATATACCGACAATATCTTTGAAATCTTCTTGCCCGAAATGAAACCCAGAATTTATTTATATATTTGCGGATAGGGACACTTATGTTATCTATATAATCTTATACTTATGACCCAATTTTCCTCTTGGCTTGTACGACAAGGATATGGTATTTTCAACTATATTAGGAAGGGATTGTAGCTCACCAAAATAGGTAGGGTGCGTAATATGTTTTAACGATGGTTTTGATCATTTGATCGCAATGAATACAGGAATTATTTTACGAATACTGAATTTTCAACCCTGTTTTGTAGGGACTCGTGATATTTATGTTCTTATGATTATGACCCAGTTTCCCTCGTGACTTACCCTTTATATACCGACAATATCTTTGAAATCTTCTTGCCCGAAATGAAACCCAGAATTTATTTATATATTTGCGGATAGGGACACTTATGTTATCTGTATAATCTTATAATTATGACCCAATTTTCCTCGTGACTTATACGACAAGGATATGGTATTTTCAACTATATTAGGAAGGGATTGTAGCTCACCAAAATAGGTAGGGTGCGTAATATGTTTAAACGATGGTTTTGATCATTTGATCGCAATGAATACAGGAATTATTTTACGAATACTGAATTTTCAACCCTGTTTTGTAGGGACTCGTGATATTTATGTTCTTATGATTATGACCCAGTTTCCCTCGTGACTTACCCTTTATATACCGACAATATCTTTGAAATCTTCTTGCCCGAAATGAAACCCAGAATTTATTTATATATTTGCGGATAGGGACACTTATGTTATCTATATAATCTTATACTTATGACCCAATTTTCCTCTTGGCTTGTACGACAAGGATATGGTATTTTCAACTATATTAGGAAGGGATTGTAGCTCACCAAAATAGGTAGGGTGCGTAATATGTTTTAACGATGGTTTTGATCATTTGATCGCAATGAATACAGGAATTATTTTACGAATACTGAATTTTCAACCCTGTTTTGTAGGGACTCATGATATTTATATGTTCTTATGACCCAGTTTCTCTCGTGACTTACCCGTTATATACTGACAATATCCTCGAAATCTTCTTGCCCGAAATGAAACCCAGAATTTATTTATATATTTGCGGATAGGGACACTTATGTTATCTGTATAATCTTATAATTATGACCCAATTTTCCTCGTGACTTATACGACAAGGATATGGTATTTTCAACTATATTAGGAAGGGATTGTAGCTCACCAAAATAGGTAGGGTGCGTAATATGTTTTAACGATGGTTTTGATCATTTGATCGCAATGAATACAGGAATTATTTTACGAATACTGAATTTTCAACCCTGTTTTGTAGGGACTCATGATATTTATATGTTCTTATGACCCAGTTTCTCTCGTGACTTACCCGTTATATACTGACAATATCCTCGAAATCTTCTTGCCCGAAATGAAACCCAGAATTTATTTATATATTTGCGGATAGGGACACTTATGTTATCTGTATAATCTTATAATTATGACCCAATTTTCCTCGTGACTTATACGACAAGGATATGGTATTTTCAACTATATTAGGAAGGGATTGTAGCTCACCAAAATAGGTAGGGTGCGTAATATGTTTTAACGATGGTTTTGATCATTTGATCGCAATGAATACAGGAATTATTTTACGAATACTGAATTTTCAACCCTGTTTTGTAGGGACTCGTGATATTTATGTTCTTATGATTATGACCCAGTTTCCCTCGTGACTTACCCTTTATATACCGACAATATCTTTGAAATCTTCTTGCCCGAAATGAAACCCAGAATTTATTTATATATTTGCGGATAGGGACACTTATGTTATCTGTATAATCTTATACTTATGACCCAATTTTCCTCTTGGCTTGTACGACAAGGATATGGTATTTTCAACTATATTAGGAAGGGATTGTAGCTCACCAAAATAGGTAGGGTGCGTAATATGTTTTAACGATGGTTTTTATCATTTGATCGTGATTTCTCAACCTTATATTTACACATATTCTATTATTATAACATAATTTTCTCCTTTACTATAACGACTTTTAATCCCCAATATTTCCTTGATCTGAATGAAAGCGGGTTTTTATTGACGAATATTATTTTTAAAGCTTAATCAAATGAATGATTTTCTGAAATGTTAAAAGCATAGTAGGCCTGGCTCATTATGACATTCATGTGAATTGTGTTATAGTAAAAAATATCAAACGGATAAAGAATATATATAAATTCTCCTCGAAGTTCATATTCTAAAATTTTGGTAAAACAAATACAATAGAAATCGTTCGTATACGTATAAGTATCAACACCAGAAGTACATATGTTGGCAGACCCCCACTAACAACTATTGGACTATGAACGATAGCGTTGGCAACTGAATATGGGTATGACATGGACCACAAAGTAAATATGCATTCTCCCATGCGTAGCTGATGGTAATTATGAAAAGGTTATGAATATTTTTTCAAAAATAATTGGAAGAAGTGCAGGTTTCAGATATGCTAATTCCAGTCAAATTAAAATGTAAAATGAAATAATGTATTCTGGCTCTAAGCAATCGACTTTTTTATGCCAAATTCAGCATTTACATTTATACAAGTTGGAGTATTTATACTCGTACCAGCAAACAACTACACTGCGCAACAATAACCGCACTACACCACGAATCAAAAGATCCAACAATTTCTCCCGCTTATTTAATAATTCGATATTTAACTCGATGAACATTTATTTCAAAGATGGACGCGCATTGAATTTAGCTCGTTGCTAATTTTATCATCTCAACAAATTCATAAGCTTTTGTTTTATTTAAGCAAAAACATTTAGAATGCATTAAGAAACTTTACATCTTCGAATAACCAGCTTTCAGTTTGAAACATTAGTTTGCTTGACTATCATTCTGAACCCAATCCAACTGTTATTGTCAAACCATTCAAGTTTTAATTCAGTCTTTCCATTCTTAAACTGAAATGTCGACGATTTCTCCTCTTCTTCTTCTCTCTTCTGTTTTTTTTTATATGTTTGTATTATAGTTTTAAATTTGATAAATATTTGATAAACTACTGCGAATATAATCTTACATGTAATTAGAAAAAATGCAATTCAATGTGGTTCAAAAAAGTAATTATTTATGGAACTTAGACAACATTTTAATGTATTATTTGACTTTCACCTTACCACCAGATGCTGTCACCTTAAACTACCACCATATCCGACAAATTGATTTAGATTATTGTGTTCCTTTTTTTCGCAGAAACTCTTTGCATAAAAATAATGTATGCTTGCATAAAATTATGTTTGAAATGCATTTATTGGTATGCTATAGGCCACAAGCTGTCTGTACGCCGAGCTTTGTCCTCGGACTCTTTTGAAAAAAAACAATGTATTTCAAAGTCAAAGATTACTGGACCTAAGAGCATTTAACCATTGCATCTTTTCTCCTAAGTACTAAGAATACCATATAACATTGCATGCATAATATTGTAAAATGATAGTTATGATATGTAAATTACATTAACTGCCACTCGAGTTGCATTGCAGTGCAATGTTTTTGGGTTCCTATTGTTTTTCGTTTTAGATCACTAACACGAAACCAACAGAAGACTACAAGTTGAATTTTAACCGATGTAAATCGTGTAGTTTTATCATAGCACGCATTGAAATATATATTAAATATTTTGCAAGTGGTAACAAGCTTAAATTTTTCAATCTACATATTGAAAAACCATTTTAAACATTATTTTAAATTTCCATAAGTGGAATATATGCAACTCAACAGCAAAATGTAAATTATTTACTGATCCTACTGGTAGTATGCAATGCCAAATGCCTTACCAAAAGAGCTCCACGATGCACACAACAAATAATGCTTTATTTTACCGTCAGTATTATTTGTTTGGTTCTATTGCCTTAAACGAAGCTTTCTCAAGCTGATAGCGAACTCTTCTTAAAATTTCTAGCCTATGTACGAGTATCTGTTCTGGGCATTTTTGCTTGTAATACAATTAATATTTAAAAATACTAAAGCTTACTGTCTGTTTGGTTTGAAATACATTTATTAGTACATATTAGATCGACAGTTTTGCTCCCTTTCTAGTCATCTAATGCTCAAAACAGCACTATGACACAAAAATATTTTATGAACTCGAAAATAGAACATAATCAAAACTTTTTTATAATTTACGACGATGACGAAATAGAGATAATTCCATAACAAAAATTTCCTGAATTGGAATGACATGTAATAGTATACACTAGATATCAATATTTGACTTCGTACTTTATAACGATTGCAACCGATATATATAAATGTTTTTTCGGGTTTTTCGACATAGCGCGTAGCCTCAAAAATGATACTCCTCTATCAATTCTATACAACAATAAAATAACTTTAAAATACAATGCTTCCGCAATTGTTATAGATCCCGAAATAAACATAAATAACATGCATAAATTATTTACACATAAATCATTAAAAAACGTAACAAAAATTGTTTAAAGAATTAAAAATTAAAGAATTCATGGTAACATGTCCAAATCTAAATATCTGCCAGTAGCAACTGATAACTTCGATCAAAATGTATTAAAACAATATATATCCCATACAAATATTATGAGCCTTGCATAAGTTATTAAACGTAAGCTGCGCTTTCCCCAACTTCAATTCAAAAGTCTACCCTAAGAAGGGCGCAAACTAAATAGGAACCTTTATGCCTATGTAAATGTCAATAGAAATCCTTTGAATATAATTATAGCTGCCACCCGTTTAACGTACCTCATTAAAATACTCTGGCCATATTATCAGGGACTCGAACGGCTCTACGAAAGTGTATTATACATTGGTGGGATTTTCTTACTACAAATATTATACACAAATTGAAATCGTTATAAGACAATAATGTTGGGAATCCATCTAATTAAACCACCCATGGAAATGAATGAACAAAGCCAAAATATGATTTGACTAAATTTTGTATCTAAACAAATATTGCTTTGTAATCTTAACGGTAAACGTGTGTTCGTATTGCAGTTCTGACTATATCTGATCTTATTTATTGACTAAACTATCGGTCCCTTGAAACTACTCATAGTAAAAATGTCTCATGTTAACCAAAGGGTTTTCCATTTTCGTATTATACATTTCTCCAAACTGCGTTGTTATGATTTGTCTGATTTTTACGGCTGGGCTTAGCATCGCTTTGAATGAATCAGTTCGAAAAGAATAAATTAAAATCTATTACCTAAATATTAAATCTAAAGGTTCACCCAATGGGATTGTTAGAAAATGAAGGATACAATTATTACAAAAATACCACTAAACGTAACCACGCCGTTGGAAAACCATATTTTGAGCACATCGGTCAACAATAAAACATTCACCTGCATAAAAATGAGTGCTTAAACTTGGAAATGGGAATTGATTAAAATTTTAAAATTTCAAATAAAAATCTGAACAATGTTGCTAGCCAACCATCGTCGATGCTTTAAAAAACAGCTAAATATGAAATCGTTAAGCCCATTTAATTTAATTAATTGAAAAAAAATAGGATTTTAATGAATTAAACTCCATCAGCGGAACCACCTTTAAGAGTTTCACCATGAAAGAAATATAAAAAAAAAACTCGTAATGTAATGACGTTATGGCGTAATCAATAGAGGATACCGCTTAAGTCCCAGGCAATATACTGACAACAGACTATTTGAACAACAATTCTGCGATAAAATGTATTATCCAAATGCTTTGACACCTATAATTACCACATCATATACTTTTGGAATCGGCGAACAATGAGTACCGCAATGTATAGTAGAATAGGATCTACTCGTAATCGAATAGATCTACATATATACCTGTATCACTTATTTTTTAAACAAATTATGTTACACACAACATTATTCAATATGTCCTATATTGTATTTGTTATACTCGTACTTGTCGTTTTATCATGCACGTAATCGCATTTGGATTTTATTGAATTGCAAGTATTAATCCTCTCCAGAAATGTGTATGCTTTTTGAACTGAGCTTCTTAAGCTTATTGGTTGAGTTGGGGCCCCATAAAAAGGAAACCTTCCACATAACTAGAAGAAATGCCATTGCAATAACTAAAATATTTATTGGTGTACCAACTACTTATCCGAAAAATTCATGTTGACTATTGTGCTGAATTTGTTCGTAGAAACACATTGATGCTTACTGTATGCGTGTTGAAAATAATGTGTTTGAAATTTACTCTGATCTTGTTCAGTCCTCTGACTCTTTTATAAGGCCTTTAAAACAACCAATTTCATAGTCATAGATTACTGAATCTTAGCGCCTTTTATCATTAGCCAAATATAAATATATACTAGTATACAAAAAGTATTAAAACTACAACACAAGTCGTATTTACAATATTTATCTCCTCCGCTCGCAATTGTATGATCTTGCTACAAGTCCTGGAACACTACTCACTTTTTTAAATACAATAATTGTGAACAACAACATTTACATAAAAAAATTCTGAGATAAATAATTTCTACTCTGTAGAGTGCCGGATAGGCATATAATCTAAAATACAAATAGTTGGAGTATACTTAAAATGTCGGAAGAAGAACCGATCTATCAGGATATTGACCTTGACCATTTGAAAACAATGCATTCCGGGTGATTGGTATTTCAGGAAATTACTCTAAATGAAGGAATAGTGTGCGTCTATCATTAGTGAGACACTTGAATGAACCCGATTTTCTTTGGACATCGTTCCTATATAATTATATTATATGTTTCGTTGAGTAGTGGAATGAAAGGTTATTGAATATTTTACTAAAAATCGAATGCTAGCGTTCACTCATAGCTAACTTATCTTTACCCAAGGTAACTCGAATTTTTTTCTCCACACTACGTGAATACTTTTCCCATTATCATTTCTCCCACCTACGTTATTTACTTTATCCCATTATAGAGACACAATACTTTAACATTATTATTTTGAAAATTTTCTGATTTGATATTCCGTTTATTAACTCAAATATAAATTATTTACGAATCAATTGCTACTCCACTCGGTCTTTAGGAAATTTCCATCGTAGTAACTTCTATTTAAATATTTATATCATAACAAAACTTAATAATCAAAAATCCATGTCTTGAATACATCGTCTGTCGACTAAAAATCTTCAGCATAACCAATATATGTATAATCGTAATTGGAAATGGATAGATCTTTAAATTCTGCAATAGGAATATACATAAATTTAAACAGAACTGCTCTGAGATATGTAATGTGTATGACTAATAGCAAAGTAGGAATATTCGTAAATTCTCTCAAATAAAACCCTGATTTACAAATCGGAAGATGTAGTCGAACAATTTGGGATGAAGGGGAAATTTTGATAGCTGTAATTGCAAGGAGTGTGCGAATACTTTCGGATACTTTACAAAAACATAAATACATATGTAAATACTTCGGAATCAGCTTTCAAAAATGATTTAATCCTAAAGAATCAAATCTAATTGGATAAATGGTATTGCTATGGTAGTTAAAGCATTTGTAGGAGTATAATTACATTACCAAAACAGTAACTTCCAATCCCATATGTATTTCCAATATTGCATGCATAATACGATATACTGTTAAATGATTATTATGATATGTAAATTACATTAACTACCACTCGAGTTGCCTTGCAGTGCAAAGATCATCCCCCAAAAGAGAGCTTGTTTTTGGGTTCCTAATGTTTTACCTTACACGAAACCAACAGGGGACTACATGTTGAATTTTAACCGATGTAAATCGTGTAGTTTTATCATAGCACGCATTGAAATATATATTAAATATTTTGCAAGTGGTAACAAGCTTAAATTTTTCAATCTACATATTGAAAAACCATTTTAAACATTATTATACCCGGTACTCGAAGAGTAAAGGGGTATATTAGATTTGTGCAAAAAATTAATGTGTGTAACACCCAGAAGGAAGCGTTTCCGACCCCATAAAGTATATATATTCTTGATCAGCATCAATAGCCGAGTCGATATAGCTATGTCTGTCTGTCCGTCCGTCTGTCTTCATTAGCGCCTATAGCTCAAAGACCATAAAAGCTAGAGGAACACTATTTTGTATCCAGACTCCTGTCCTATCGCACTGTTACAAGTGTATTTCAAAATTTCGCCCCGCCCCCTTCCGCCCACTCCAAGGACGAAAATCTGTGGCATGCACAATTTTAAAGATACGAGAAAACTAAAAACGCAGAATCGTAGAGAATGACAATATCTATCAGAGTGTTGAATCTGGATCAGATCGACTCATAAATATAGCCACAATGAAGAAAACAATTTCGAAATGCATCGTTCCCTCTCGCTCTCTCTCACACACAGGGGTAGGCGCTATGCCTGATCGAATTTTTTGACGCCTAGTTCTCAGAGACTATAAGAGCTAGAACCACCAAACTTTCTATCCAAGCTCCTGTGATATCAAACCGAGACGAGTTTGTTTTAAAATTTGGCCACGCCCCCTTCCGCCCCCACAAAAGATGAAAATCTACAATTTTGAAGATACGGGAAAACCAAAAACGCAGAATCATAGAAAATGACTATATCTATCAGAGTATTGAATTTGGATCAGATCGGATCATAAATATAGTCAGAAGGAACAAATGAAATTTCAGTGGCCTCCCAAGCGCAGACTGATTCCCTCTCTCTCTCGCACACAGCCGTGTATGTATATGTAGGAAGTAGATAAAAACATGTAGAAATGGCAGATGTAAAAAATTTATGTTAACCAATATGGAAACATCTAATAGATCAAAATCTCCGAAAAGGTTCGACTTAAATTGTTTTTTTTTGGCTAAAATTTAATTTTTTCCTTTTGCGAATATGTAATAAATTACAACAAGCTCACATACATACAAACTGACTGAGTACCGGGTATAAAGTAGAGCCGCGGCGCAGACGCGGCTCATAACGTTCCCCCTCGTTTTAAATTTCCATAAGTGGAATATATGCAACTCAACAGCAAAATGTAAATTATTTACTGATCCTACTGGTAGTATGCAATGCCAAATGCCTTACCAAAAGAGCTCCACGATGCACACAACAAATAATGCTTTATTTTACCGTCAGTATTATTTGTTTGGTTCTATTGCCTTAAACGAAGCTTTCTCAAGCTGATAGCGAACTCTTCTTAAAATTTCTAGCCTATGTACGAGTATCTGTTCTGGGCATTTTTGCTTGTAATACAATTAATATTTAAAAATACTAAAGCTTACTGTCTGTTTGGTTTGAAATACATTAATTAGTACATATTAGATCGACAGTTTTGCTCCCTTTCTAGTCATCTAATGCTCAAAACAGGAATATGACACAAAAATATTTTATGAACTCGAAAATAGAACATAATCAAAACTATTTTATAATTTACGACGATGACGAAATAGAGATAATTCCATAACAAAAATTTCCTGAATTGGAATGACATGTAATAGTATACACTAGATATCAATATTTGACTTCGTACTTTATAATGATTGCAACCGATATATATAAATGTTTTTTCGGGTTTTTCGACATAGCGCGTAGCCTCAAAAATGATACTCCTCTATCAATTCTATACAACAATAAAATAACTTTAAAATACAATGCTTCCGCAATTGTTATAGATCCCGAAATAAACATAAATAACATGCATAAATTATTTACACATAAATCATTAAAAAACGTAACAAAAATTGTTTAAAGAATTAAAAATTAAAGAATTCATGGTAACATATCCAAATCTAAATATCTGCCAGTAGCAACTGATAACTTCGATCAAAATGTATTAAAACAATATATATCCCATACAAATATTATGAGCCTTGCATAAGTTATTAAACGTAAGCTGCGCTTTCCCCAACTTCAATTCAAAAGTCTACCCTAAGAAGGGCGCAAACTAAATAGGAACCTTTATGCCTATGTAAATGTCAATAGAAATCCTTTGAATATAATAATAGCTGCCACCCGTTTAACGTACCTCATTCAAATACTCTGGCCATATTATCAGGGACTCGAACGGCTCTACGAAAATGTATTATACATTGGTGGGATTTTCTTACTACAAATATTATACACAAATTGAAATCTGTATAAGTCAATAATGTTGGGAATCCTTTTAATTAAATCACCCATGGAAATGAATGAACAAAGCCAAAATATGATTTGACTAAATTTTGTATCTAAACAAATATTACTTTGTAATCTTAACGGTAAACGTGTGTTCGTATTGCAGTTCTGTATCTGATCTTATTTATTGACTAAACTATCGGTCCCTTGAAACTACTCATAATAGAAATGTCTCATGTTAACCAAAGGGTTTTCCATTTTCGTATTATACATTTCTCCAAACTGCGTTGTTATGATTTGTCTGATTTTTACGGCTGGTCTTAGCATCGCTTTGAATGAATCAGTTCGAAAAGAATAAATTAAAATCTATTACCTAAATATTAAATCTAAAGGTTCACCCAATGGGATTGTTAGAAAATGAAGGATACAATTATTACAAAAATACCACTAAACGTAACCACGCCGTTGGAAAACCATATTTTGAGCACATCGGTCAACAATAAAACATTCACCTGCATAAAAATGAGTGCTTAAACTTGGAAATGGGAATTGATTAAAATTTTAAAATTTCAAATAAAAATCTGAACAATGTTGCTAGCCAACCATCGTCGATGCTTTAAAAAACAGCTAAATATAAAATCGTTAATTTAACTAATTGAAAAAAAATAGGATTTTAATGAATATAAACTCCATCAGCGGAACCACCTTTAAGAGTTTCAACATGAAAGAAATATAAAAAAAAACTCGTAATGAAATGTAATGACGTTATGGCGTAATCAATAGAGGATACCGCTTAAGTCCCAGGCAATAAACTGACAACAGTCTATTTGAACAATAATTCTGCGATAAAATGTATTATCCAAATGCTTTGACACCTATATTTACCCCATCATATACTTTTGGAATCGGCGAACAATGAGTACCGCAATGTATAGTAGAATAGGATCTACTCGTAATCGAATAGATCTACATATATACCTGTATCACTTATTTTTTAAACAAATTATGTTACACACAACATTATCCAATATGTCCTATATTGTATTTGTTATACTCGTACTTGTCGTTTTATCATGCACGTAATCGCATTTGGATTTTATTGAATTGCAAGTATTAATCCTCTCCAGAAATGTGTATGCTTTTTGAACTGAGCTTCTTAAGCTTATTGGTTGAGTTGGGGCCCCATAAAAAGGAAACCTTCCACATAACTAGAAGAAATGCCATTGCAATAACTAAAATATTTATTGGTGTACCAACTACTTATCCGAAAAATTCATGTTGACTATTGTGCTGAATTTGTTCGCAGAAACACATTGATGCTTACTGTATGCGTGTTGAAAATAATTTGTTTGAAATTTACTCCGAGCTTGGTCAGTCCTCTGACTATTTCATAGTCATAGATTACTGAATTTTAGCGCCTTTTATCATAAACCAAATATAAATATATACTAGTATACAAAAAGTATTAAAACTACAACACAAGTCGTATTTACAATATTTATCTCCTCCGCTCGCAATTGTATGATCTTGCTACAAGTCCTGGAACACTACTAACTTTTCTAATTACGAGAATTGGGAACAACAACATTTACATAAAAAAATTCTGAGATAAATAATTTCTACTCTGTAGAGTGCCGGATAGGCATATAATCTAAAATACAAATAGTTGGAGTATACTTAAAATGTCGGAAGAAGGACCGATCTATCAGGATATTGACCCTGACCGTTTGAAAACAATGCATTCCGGGTGATTGGTATTTCAGGAAATTACTCTAAATGAAGGAATAGTGTGCGTCTATCATGATTGAGACACTTGAATGAACCCGATTTTCTTTGGACATCGTTCCTATATAATTATATTATATGTTTCGTTGAGTAGTGGAATAAAAGGTTGTTGAATATTTTACTAAAAATCGAATGCTAGCGTTCACTCATAGCTAACTTATCTTTACCCAAGGTTACTCGAATGTTTTTCTCCAAACTACGTGAATACTTTTCCCATTATCATTTCTCCCACCTACGTTATTCACTTTATTTTGAAAATGTTCTGATTTGATATTCCGTTTATTAACTCAAATATAAATTATTTACGAATCAATTGCTACTCCACTCGGTCTTTAGGAAATTTCCTTCATAGCATCTTCTATTTAAATATTTATATCATAACAAAACTTAACTATCAAAGATCCATGTTTGGAATATATCGTCTGTCAACTAAAAATCTTCAGCATAACGAATATATGTATAATCGTAATTGGAAATGGATAGATCCTTAAATTCTGCAATAGGGATGTACATTAATTTAAACAGAACTGCTCTGAGATATGTAATGTGTAGGACTAATAGCAAAGTATGGAATATTCGTAAGTTCTCTCAAATAAAACCCTGATTTACAAATCGGAAGATGTAGTCGAACAATTTGGGATGAAGGGGAAATTTTGATAGCTGTAATTGCAAGGAATGTGCGAATACTTTCGGATACTTTACAAAAACATAAATACATATGTAAATACTTCGGAATCAGCTTTCAAAAATGATTTAATCCTAAAGAATCAAATCTAATTGGATAAATGGTATTGCTATGGTAGTTAAAGCATTTGTAGGAGTATAATTACATCACCAAAACAGTAACTTCCAATCCCATATGTATTTCCAATATTGCATGCATAATACGATATACTGTTAAATGTTTATTATGATATGTAAATTACATTAACTACCACTCGAGTTGCCTTGCAGTGAAAAGTTCATCCTCCAAAAGAGAGCTTGTTTTTGGGTTCCTATTGTTTTTCGTTCTATATACCTTACACGAAACCAACAGGAGACTACATGTTGAATTTTAACCGATGTAAATCGTGTAGTTTTATCATAGCACGCATTGAAAATAATATTTTGCAAGTGGTAACAAGCTTACATTTTTCAATCTACATATTGAAAAATTTTAAACATTATTTTAAATTTCCATAAGTGGAATATATGCAACTCAACAGCAAAATGTAAATTATTTACTGATCCTACTGGTATTATGCAATGCCAAATGCCTTACCAAAAGAGCTCCACGATGCACACAACAAATAATGCTTTATTTTACCGTCAGTATTATTTGTTTGCTTCTATTGCCTTAAACGAAGCTTTCTCAAGCTGATAGCAAACTCTTCTTAAAATTTCTAGCCTATGTCCGAGTATGTATGTATGTATCTGGGCATTTTTGCTTGTAATACAATTAATATTTAAAAATACTAAAGCTTACTGTCGGTTTGGTTTGAAATACATTTATTAGTACATATTAGATCGACAGTTTTGCTCCCTTTCTAGTCATCTAATGCTCAAAACAGGACTATGACACAAAAATATTTTATGAACTCGAAAATAGAACATAATCAAAACTATTTTATAATTTACGACAATGACGAAATAGACATAATTCCATAACAAAAATTTCCTGAATTGGAATGACATGTAATAGTATACACTAGATATCAATATTTGACTTCGTACCTTATAACGATTGCAACCGATATATATAAATGTTTTTTCGGGGTTTTCGACTGAGCGCGTAACCTCAAAAATGATACTCCTCTATCAATTCTATACAACAATAAAATAACTTTAAAATACAATGCTTCCTCAATTGTTATAGATCCCGAAATATACATAAATAACATGCATAAATTATTTACACATAAATCATTAAAAAACGTAACAAAAATTGTTTAAAGAATTAAAAATTAAAGAATTCATGGTAACATGTCCAAATCTAAATATCTGCCAGTAGCAACTGATAACTTCGATCAAAATGTATTAAAACAATATATATCCCATACAAATATGAGCCTTGCATAAGTTATTAAACGTAAGCTGCGCTTTCCCCAACTTCAATTCAAAAGTCTACCCTAAGAAGGGCGCAAACTAAATAGGAACCTTTATGCCTATGTAAATGTCAATAGAAATCCTTTGAATATAATTATAGCTGCCACCCGTTTAACGTACCTCATTAAAATACTCTGGCCATGTTATCAGGGACTCGAACGGCTCTACGAAAGCGTATGTTACATTGGTGGGATTTTCTTACTATAAATATTATACACAAATTGAAATCTTTATAAGACAATAATGTTGGGAATCCTTTTAATTAAATCCCCCATGGAAATGAATGAACAAAGCCAAAATATGATTTGACTAAATTTTGTATCTAAAAAATATTGCTTTGTAATCTTAACGGTAAACGTGTGTTCGTATTGCAGTTCTGACTGTATCTGATCTTATTTATTGACTAAACTATCGGTCCCTTGAGACTACTCATAGTAAAAATGTCTCATGTTAACCAAAGGGTTTTCCATTTTCGTATTATACATTTCTCCAAACTGCGTTGATATCTTTTCCAATTATAAATACCGAAAGTTGTCTGATTTTTACGGTTGGATTGTTAGAAAATGAAGGATAGAATTATTACAAAAATACCACTAAACGTAATCAACGCCGTTGGAAAACCATATTTTGAGCACATCGGTCAACAGTAAAACCTTCACCTGCATAATAATGAGTGCTTAAACTTGGAAATAAGAATTGATTAAAATTTTAAAATTTCAAATAAAAATCTGAACAATGTTGCTAGCCAACCATCGTCGATGCTTTAAAAAACAGCTAAATATGAAATCGTTAAGCCCACTTAATTTAATTAATTGAAAAAAAATAGGATTTTAATGAAAATAAACTCCATCAGCGGAACCACCTTTAAGAGTTTCACCATGAAAGAAATATAAAAAAAAACTCGTAATGAAATGTAATGACGTTATGGCGTAATAGAGGAAACCGCTTAAGTCCCAGGCAATAAACTGACAACAGTCTATTTGAACAATAATTCTGCGATAAAATGTATTATCCAAATGCTTTGACACCTATAATTACCACATCATATACTTTTGGAATCGGCGAACAATGAGTACCGCAATGTATAGTAGAATAGGATCTACTCGTAATCACTTATTTTTAAAAAAAATTATGTTACACACAACATTATCCAATATGTCCTATATTGTATTTTTTATACTCGTACTTGTCGTTTTATCATGCACCTAATCGCATTCGTATTTTATTGAATTGCAAGAATTAATCCTCTCCAGAAATGTGTATGCTTTTTGAACTGAGCTTCTTAAGCTTATTGGTTGAATTGGGGCCCCATAAAAAGGAAACCTTCCACATAACTAGAAGAAATGCCATTGCAATAACTAAAATATTTATTGGTGTACCAACTACTTATCCGAAAAATTCATGTTGACTATTGTGCTGAATTTGTTCGCAGAAACACATTGATGCTTACTGTATGCGTGTTGAAAATAATTTGTTTGAAATTTACTCCGAGATCATAGTCATAGATTACTGAATTTTAGCGCCTTTTATCATAAACCAAATATAAATATATACTAGTATACAACAAGTATTAAAACTACAACACAAGTCGTATTTACAATATGTATCTCCTCCGCTCGCAATTGTATGATCTTGCTACAAGTCCTGGAACACTACTAACTTTTCTAATTACAATAATTGTGAACAACAACATTTTCACACAACATTTTGAGATAAATAATTTCTACTCTGTAGAGGGCCGGATAGGCATATAATCTAAAATACAAATAGTTGGAGTATATTAAAATGTCGGAAGAAGGACCTATCTATCAGGATATTGACCTTGACCGTTTGAAAACAATGCATTCCGGGTGATTGGTATTTCAGAAAATTACTCTAAATAAAGGAATGCGTCTATCATTATTGAGATACTTGAATGAACCCGATTTTCTTTGGACATCGTTCCTATATAATTATATTATATGTTTCGTTGAGTAGTGGAATGAAAGGTTATTGAATATTTTACTAAAAATCGAATGCTAGCGTTCACTCATAGCTAACTTATCTTTACCTAAGGTTTCTCGAATTTTTTCTCCAAACTACGTGAATACTTTCCCATTATCATTTCTCCCACCTACGTTATTTCCTTTATCCCATTATAGAGACACAATACTTTAACATTATGATTTTGAAAATTTTCTGATTTGATATTCCGTTTATTAACTCAAATATAAATTATTTACGAATCAATTGCTACTCCACTCGGTCTTTAGGAAATTTCCTTCGTAGTAACTTCTATTTAAATATTTATATCATAACAAAACTTAACCATCAAAAATCCATGTTTTGAATCGTCTGTCGTCTATCGTCTGTCAACTAAAAATCTTCAGCATAACGAATATATGTATAATCGTAATTGGAAATGGATAGATCTATAAATTCTGCAATAGGGATATACATAAATTTAAACAGAACTGCTCTGAGATATGTAATGTGTATGACTAATAGCAAAGTATGGAATATTCGTAAGTTCTCTCAAATAAAACCCTGATTTACAAATCGGAAGATGTAGTCGAACAATTTGGGATGAAGGAGAAATTTTAATAGCTGTAATTGCAAGAAATGTGCGAATACTTTCGCATACCTTACATAAACATAAATACATATGTAAATACTTCGGAATCAGCTTTCAAAAAAGATATAATCCTTTAGGATCATCTAATTGGATAAATGGTATTGCTATGGTAGTTAAAGCATTTGTAGGAGTATAATTACATCACCAAAACAGTAACTTCCAATCCCATATGTATTTCCAATATTGCATGCATAATATCGTATTACTGTTAAATGATTATTATGATATGTAAATTACATTAACTACCACTCGAGTTGCCTTGCAGTGCAAAGTTCATCCTCCAAAAGAGAGGAAACCAACAGGAGACTACATGTTGAATTTTAACCGATATAAATCATGTAGTTTTATCATAGCACGCATTGAAAATAATATTTTGCAAGTGGTAACAAGCTTACATTTTTCAATCTGCATATTGAAAAACCATTTTAAACATTATTATAAATTTCCATAAGTGGAATATATGCAACTCAACAGCAAAATGTAAATTATTTACTGATCCTACTGGTATTATGCAATGCCAAATGCCTTACCAAAAGAGCTCCACAATGCACACAACAAATAATGCTTTATTTTACCGTCAGTATTATTTGTTTGCTTCTATTGCCTTAAACGAAGCTTTCTCAAGCTGTTAGCAAACTCTTCTTAAAATTTCTAGCCTATGTACGAGTATCTGTTCTGGGCATTTTTGCTTGTAATACAATTAATATTTTGTTTGGTTTGAAATACATTTATTAGTACATATTAGATCGACAGTTTTGCTCCCTTTCTAGTCATCTAATGCTCAAAACAGGACTATGACACAAAAATATTTTATGAACTCGAAAATAGAACATAATCAAAACTATTTTATAATTTACGACAATGACGAAATAGACATAATTCCATAACAAAAATTTCCTGAATTGGAATGACATGTAATAGTATACACTAGATATCAATATTTGACTTCGTACCTTATAACGATTGCAACCGATATATATAAATGTTTTTTCGGGGTTTTCGACTGAGCGCGTAACCTCAAAAATGATACTCCTCTATCAATTCTATACAACAATAAAATAACTTTAAAATACAATGCTTCCTCAACTGTTATAGATCCCGAAATAAACATAAATAACATGCATAAATTATTTACACATAAATCATTAAAAAACGTAACAAAAATTGTTTAAAGAATTAAAAATTAAAGAATTCATGGTAACATGTCCAAATCTAAATATCTGCCAGTAGCAACTGATAACTTCGATCAAAATGTATTAAAACAATATATATCCCATACAAATATTATGAGCCTTGCATAAGTTATTAAACGTAAGCTGCGCTTTCCCCAACTTCAATTCAAAAGTCTACCCTAAGAAGGGCGCAAGCTAAATAGGAACCTTTATGTCAATAGAAATCCGTTGAATATAATTATAGTTGCCACCCGTTTAACGTACCTCATTAAAATGCTCTGGCCATATTATCAGGGACTCGAACGGCTCTACGAAAGTGTATTATACATTGGTGGGATTTTTTTACTACAAATATTATACACAAATTGAAATCTTTATAAGACAATAATGTTGGGAATCCTTTTAATTAAATCACCCATGGAAATAAATGAACAAAGCCAAAATATGATTTGACTAAATTTTGTATCTAAACAAATATTGCTTTGTAATCTTAACGGTAAACGTGTGTTCGTATTGCAGTTCTGACTGTATCTGATCTTATTTATTGACTAAACTATCGGTCCCTTGAAACTACTCATAGTAAAAATGTCTCATGTTAACCAAAGGGTTTTCCATTTTCGTATTATACATTTCTCCAAACTGCGTTGTTATGTTTTGTCTGATTAAATATTAAATCTGAAGGTTCACTCAATGGGATTGTTAGAAAATTAAGGATACAATTATTACAAAAATACCACTAAACGTAATCAACGCCGTTGGAAAACCATATTTTGAGCACATCGGTCAACAATAAAACCTTCACCTGCATAAAAATGAGTGCTTAAACTTGGAAGTGGGAATTGATTAAAATTTTAAAATTTCAAATAAAAATCTGAACAATGTTGCTAGCCAACCATCGTCGATGCTTTAAAAACAGCTAAATATGAAATCGTTAAGCCCATTTAATTTAATTAATTGAAAAAAAAAGATTTCAATGAATATAAACTCCATCAGCGGAACCACCTTTAAGAGTTTCACCATGAAAGAAATATAAAAAAAACTCGTAATGATATGTAATGACGTTATGGCGTAATCAATAGAGGACACCGCTTAAGTCCCAGGAAATAAACTGACAACAGTCTATTTGAACAACAACTCTGCGATAAAATGTATTATCCAAATGCTTCGACACCTATAATTACCACATCATATACTTTTGGAATCGGCGAACAATGAGTACCGCAATGTATAGTAGAATAGGATCTACTCGTAATCGAATAGATCTACATATATACCTGTATCACTTATTTTTTAAACAAATTATGTTACACACAACATAATCCAATATGTCCTATATTTTATTTGTTATACTCGTACTTGTCGTTTTATCATGCACCTAATCACATTCGGATTTTATTGAATTGCAAGAATTAATCCTCTCCAGAAATGTGTATGCTTTTTGAACTCAGCTTCTTAAGCTTATTGGTTGAGTTGTGGCCCCATAAAAAGGAAACCTTCCACATAACTAGAAGAAATGCCACTGCAATATCTAAAATATTTATTGGTGTACCAACTACTTATCCGAAAAATTCATGTTGACTATTGTGCTGAATTTGTTCGCAGAAACACATTGATGCTTACTGTATGCGTGTTGAAAATAATTTGTTTGAAATTTACTCCGAGATCATAGTCATAGATTACTGAATTTTAGCGCCTTTTATCATAAACCAAATATAAATATATACTAGTATACAACAAGTATTAAAACTACAACACAAGTCGTATTTACAACATGTATCTCCTCCGCTCGCAATTGTATGATCTTGCTACAAGTCCTGGAGCACTACTCACTTTTCTAATAACAATACTTGTGAAAAACAACATTTTCACACAAAATTTTGAGATAAATAATTTCTACTCTGTAGAGGGCCGGATAGGCATATAATCTAAAATACAAATAGTTGGAGTATACTTAAAATGTCGGAAGAAGGACCGATCTATCAGGATATTGACTTTGACCGTTTGAAAACAATGCATTCCGGGTGATTGGTATTTCAGGAAATTACTCTAAATGAAGGAATAGTGTGCGTCTATCATTACTGAGACACTTGAATGAACCCGATTTTCTTTGGACATCGTTCCTATATAATTATATTATATGTTTCGTTGAGTAGTGGAATGAAAGGTTATTGAATATTTTACTAAAAATCGAATGCTAGCGTTCACTCATAGCTAACTTATCTTTACCTAAAATAATATTACCTTTCTCGAATTTTTTTCTCTAAACTACGTGAATACTTTTCCCATTATCATTTCTCCCACCTACGTTATTTACTTTATCCCATTATAGAGACACAATACTTTAACATTATTATTTTGAAAATTTTCTGATTTGATATTCCGTTTATTAACTCAAATATAAATTATTTACGAATCAATTGCTACTCCACTCGGTCTTTAGGAAATTTCCTTTGTAATAACTTGTATTTAAATATTTATATCATAACAAAACTTAACCATCAAAAATCCATGTCTTGAATACATCGTCTGTCAACTAAAAATCTTCAGCATAACGAATATATGTATAATCGTAATTGGAAATGGATAGATCTTTAAATTCTGCAATAGGGATATACATAAATTTAAACAGAACTGCTCTGAGATATGTAATGTGTAGGACTAATAGCAAAGTAGGGAATATTCGTAAATTCTCTCAAATAAAACCCTGATTTACAAATCGGAAGATGTAGTCGAATAATTTGGGATGAAGGAGAAATTTTAATAGCTGTAATTTCAAGAAATGTGCGAATACTTTCGGATACTTTACATAAACATAAATACATATGTAAATACTTTGGAATCAGCTTTCAAAAAGGATTTAATCCTAAGGGATCATATCTAATTGGATAAAAGGTATTGCTATGGTAGTTAAAGCATTTGTAGGAGTATAATAACATCACCAAAACAGTAACTTCCAATCCCATATGTATTTTCAATATTGCATGCATAATACGATATACTGTTAAATGATTATTATGATATGTAAATTACATTAACTACCACTCGAGTTGCCTTGCAGTGCAAAGTTCATCCTCCAAAAGAGAGCTTGTTTTTGGGTTCCTATTGTTTATCGTTCTAGATACCTTACACGAAACCAACAGGAGACTACATGTTGAATTTTAACCGATGTAAATCATGTAGTTTCATCATAGCACGCATTGAAAATAATATTTTGCAAGTGGTAACTAGCTTAAAATGTTGTATCTACAATACATATTGAAAACCCATTTTAAACATTATTTTAATTTTCCATAAGTGGAATATATGCAACTCAACAGCAAAATGTAAATTATTTACTGATCCTACTGGTATTATGCAATGCCAAATGCCTTACCAAAAGAGCTCCACGATGCACACAACAAATAATGCTTTATTTTACCGTCAATATTATTTGTTTGCTTCTATTACCTTAAACAAAGCATTCTCAAGCTGACAGCGAACCCTTTATTGGATATTTTTGCTTCGGTGTATTAAAATTAATATTCAAATTTACTGGAACTACTTTTATGCTTGGTTTGAAATACATCTGTTGGTACACATTCGATATAAAGTTTTACTCCCTTTCTGGCCCTGTTATCAGAGCTTCAAACAAAATGCTTTTCTGAACTCAGAAGGAAACTATAACAGTAACATCTTTCAAATGGCTTGAAGTTAATATTCATATTTCCAATTAAATAATAATACACGTATTCACTGCAAAACTTCATCGGCAGCAATTGGAATTCAGATCGAATATTTTTCAAATACCTCGACAATATACCAATACCATAGAACAAGAAACATAAAACCAGGAATTAATGCATATAAATAATGAAAGACTTCGAAACATTCGTAGCTGCAATATAAATCCGAACAAACTTTTCTGAACTACGTAATTTAAATCCGAAAATCGCAAACTAACCGTACATGAAGCACAAATTTAAATTGAAACTGTTATTCCCATCTGCGAAATCCATTCAAGTTTTAGCATTGTACTTCCCTTATTTGCTTTATTTCTCAGATCTTTCATTGTGCTTGCCACATAATGAGAATGACTTTGGAATTTTTTGTATAGCCTTGGCGATATTCACCAACATCGAGATAGTCCCCTGAATATAAATTTAATTTTGACTGCTTCTTAATGTTCCATAGAACTTTTCGAATCTATATTTTTTGTTAGTTATATTCGTTTCTAACTAATTTATAACTAAACATAGATAAATTGGTTTTAAAGCGTGCATTATCTATTTTGAACCAACATTATTGATTATACTATCGACTTCAAAATTTTAAGATAATACAGATAATTGATTTTTGATATTGTACACCTTCACGGAGTTTTTTCATGCGGTTTTTACGTTTCAACCTTATTTAATAATTAATATCAACCCCTTAAGCCCCGTCAATATTGATAAAATTAAAATAAAAGCATCCGATCTTCGGGTGAGGTTATGGATGCATTTTGATCTCTGCACTTATCTCCAAATCCCCTTTTTGTATGGAAACATACCACCCAAATAACCTCACCCACCAAATTATGAACAAAGAGAAAAAAATTTTCAGTATGCACAACACCACGAAGATTTCACCCTTACTACAATGGTTGACGAGAGATGACACCGAAGAGATGACTGGAACTAGACAGCGCCCTGCCATGTGAAGGATCCTGGAACCTAGAGCTGTCAAATATTTTATTATGAATTAATTATTAATTATTATTATTTTAATATTAATTTTTTTTAATGTTTTTGTTGAGAAAGAATATTTAACAATTAACAGAAAATACGTTTCCTATAGGTTTTTGACACGGACCAGCCGACAGTCGGGGATCCTGAACAACAAACAGCAAGCCATTGGTCCACAATAATCCAGAACTCCAAACAAAATATGAAGATATATTGTAATAAATATCTACATTTTGGCGAAAAATAAAAACAAAATAGAGCTTAAGTCGACTATCAGGAGCGGCTGTCTTACCAAACATTTTTCGTTGGTGAATTCATATTTGCTGTGGAAAAAATCGTAACTTTTGTTTTGCCTTGATGAAGATTAATTGGGAAGACGGACATCATTTTGGCATCCCTTCCGCTAAAGCAACTATTGAAAGTATAAACTATCAACAGCAGAGCGTATTGTACTCCATGTGTACAAGTAGTAGATAAAAAAAAGTATCTATAAGAATCTCAGACATAGAAACCTGTATATTTCATTTAGTTTAGCAATTCTGAAAAAGAATAAAACACATTTGAAGTATATTTTTAATTAGTTTGTATTTGTATTCGTATTAGCTTAAAAAACAAACCCAAACAAGGTAAGAACATAGTACTCAAAACATTCAATTATTGACAAAAATTGCATTACGTTTTTTTTCACACACATGAACTAAATCGACGGCATATTTGCTTCGTTTTCTGCTTGCTGCGCTCGTTAAAATAGACAATTAAAATGATTTATAAAATCGCTTTGAATATAAAAATCACTTATATCTAATGCTTAGCGTTCACACTCAGGTGGGGCTGCCACGCCCCAGCTGGGACTGCTCCTGGTCTGCCCCCCATACACACGTCGATCGACTGCAGTAGCCATACACAAAATTGGATAAAAATTCAAGCGTTGCTTCAACTATTTACAAAAATATGCTGCATGTTATGTTTTTTTTTTGCCTTTGTTATGTTTTGCTTCGATTTTTTGTTATATTTAGCAGTTTTTAGAAACATTCGAATACATTTGTGGAGACCGTTTGGAACATTAATAACACGTTAAGGTTCTGACAATGACATAAGAAAACAACTAAGGCTGGAGCAGGAGCTGGAATTGGATGTGGATCTGGATCTGGATCTGGATCTACATTGGGATAGTAAAGTGTTTCAGCTTAACAATTGCAAAATAAACCAGTAAAGCGCCAACCAGCTGGAATTCGTGTGCTGGCTGATGGAGACAGGAGGATGGGCGTTAAAACTGTTCCTTAACTTGAAAGATTACTCAATGTTTCGCTTGATTTATGTGGTTTCTGGTTTTACTTGTTTAAAATGCATTCAATATTATTTAATATGCTCGTATTTACTTTTTAAAAGCTGACAACAAATTGAAATGCCTATTTAAAGAGAGGTACACTCAAAAAATATTCAAGAATCCGCTGCCCGGGCTCAGCAGCTGCGCTGCTAACTAATGCCGTGCACTCCGGCCGATCATTGTACATTTTGTACATTACGATGTCTGATTTGTCTGGCCATCTCTATCTCTATAAGGAGTTGACTGGATGCTGCTGCCATTGCCGGATCCGGTCATGATTTTTTCTTCGTGTTCTCTAGTATTTTCCCACTTTGTGTCTGCTGCTGCTCGAGTTTACAATGCTATTTTCGTAATTTTATATAGATGTTTTTTGAATGTATACATAGTTCTTAGAAAGTAACTCTTATGTTCTGTACGCCCACTGTGCCTGCCCTAGGGCCAGGGCTGGGTCGCTGTCGCTGTCTACCAAGTGTTTCTGATCTCTTGCCACAATCCTTTTAGCTAACTAGCATTTAGTTACATACATACATATGTATACACACTCGTACACCGCGTACCGTTGCTCAATTCTCAATTCGCATAACATTCGCTATTTACATGGAACTCAAAGTTACGCTTCGTAAATTTTGACTAGTTGCCTTGAAGGGTCTCTCCTCTCCTCTCACCTATCGCTCCGCTCCGCTCTGCTCTGCTCTCCCTACTCGTTAATTGTGTACGCGCTTACACGTTCGCTTAGGTTTCGGAATTGGGGCAAATGCTTGCTTGTGTACTGTACTGCTACTGGAAAAGAAAAAAATTGCTAGTTTTTGAAATCCTTTGGATACAGTTCATCATCATTAATTCTCCTCCTCCACTCGTCCGCTTCAGTAGCTGTTGTTTCCGTTGCTGCTCCATGTTCTGTTCTGTTCTGTTCTTGTGCTTTCATAAGAGATTTGCACAGTTGTTTATTCTAGACCTATATCACCGCTTAATTGTCTTAAACACTCTAATTATTTTAGCATCCCTAGCTGCTGATTCACTTGTCTGTCTTTGTTCTGTTTGGTAGAGTTGTCAGTTGTGGTTTTTTGTGTCTTACAAAGTTACAAGTTGATTGATTATGAAAGTGGTGTGCCTCTACTTATCAAAGTTGCTCGAATTCCTCACAGTTCTTAAACGCCTATGTATTTACTCGTATGTATTCCAGTATATATATTATATATGTATGTATAGTACTACTATAATGAATCATACAATATCAATATATGCGTACTTTGCAAGGTATTAATTATGTTATGAAACCAATGCGATCCTATGCAAAACGTTATTCATCATTATATATACTTGTATGGTATGTATGTACGATTTTGCTCCATTTGTACATAAAAATATATTGTATATGTATGTGCATTTACATGCCTGCCTGTCCATAGGCTACTGCCACAACAGCAGCACAACACCTGTCTCGAATGAGCCAACTTGCCACCATCTCTTAATTGTTTGTACATTTCGCGAAAACGGATTTCGGATTTCGGATTGAATGCATTTCATAATTCTTGTATATATGTATACATATAGCTTAAAATGCTGCATTCGTCCTGTGATTTGTATGTGTGTATGTATGTACTTTGTTGTAGGAAACATTTCGGAAATTATATATAAAAATATGCAAGTGCAAGTGCCACAAAACACACTACGAGATGGCTAAAAGGAAAACAGAACGAAAAAGCTTTTAGCTTGTCTTCGTTTCGTTCTGATGTCTGATGTCATTTCTATGGTTTGTTTCGTGTTCTCGTACTCTATCTATGCTGTGTCTTTGCTCTGCTTAGTGGATAATCGTACAATAAATAAATAGCATTTGCTAGATACATACTTGCATTAATAGTTACATATGTATATGAACCTTGCGCTACTCTTAGTAATTAGACGCGTTTTACTAGCCCTAATACAAATAGCGCTGATCTAAGGCTTTATTGCAAACCATTTTCCATTCTCATATTGTGGGTACGTGTGCCCCTTACTATATCGAATTCTTGTTTATTTTAAGCACTTAGAACTAAACAAAAGTGTGTTTTCATGAGTAAAGCAAAATAAAAACAATACATTATTTACAGCCAAACCAGTCTGGAGTCTGTAGACTGGAGTCTGGGAGTGGTTCGTTTGCACCTTACACGTACTACATGAAATATACAATAAGTCTTAAATGTGTCTTGTATACATGTCGATCATAATGGGATTTGGTTTTGGGGTTTTTAGTAAATGCATACACAGCGCCCTGGCCTGTAATGCTTATGTGCTTATGTCGAATTGTGGTGCAGTTTGCAGCTGGCCCCCACTTGCAACTCAGCTGCGCAGGTAGAGCCATTGGAGCGTGGCCATTGTCAGCAGCAGGAGCCCGTTGCCCAGCGGAGCCTCGCCTGCACTCGAGCCCGTTTCGCCGCACTTGCCTGTGTGTATGAAAGGAGATTTTTACTAGGGATGCCGGACTGCGGTCCATAGCGGGCTTAGAACATACCAAAGACTGACAGATTGGCCACCAAATGATGATCGGGTGGCTTCTGTGTGCCGCGGTAGCAGGCGTCGCCAACAACCAGCTTGGCTGAGGTGCCCTCCGTTGGGCGATAGGTCAGACAGACGCCGTGCTTGCTGCCCTTGTGGCGGGCTATGATGAAGAATGTACTATTCTCGCTCCAGGAGCCGTGACAGGAGTACTCTGCAAGGGGAAATCCAAAATAAGACCAAATCCTGATTTTAAACTCCTTTCCGCATACCCTCTTCGCCCTCCACACTGCACAGCGGACTAACGTCGATCGAGTTCGGCTTGCTGCATCCCACCCAAAGCTGGCGTTGGGCATTGTAGTTGGGCACACAGCCCGGGACATCGCGCCGATTCCGCGTGGCCACAAATCCCACACTCGTATCGTTGCTGTTTGCGTTGCCCAGGACTAGCGCCTGCTGCTGCTGCAGATCCTGGGGCGCATTGCGTCGACTGCGTACGGGAAGACCGCGAGTATTGGCATGCCATGAGCCGCGCTCCATGTGCTCAGCATTCCGAAAGCTGAGCGTGCTGTGTCTGCAATCAAAAATCGAGTTGTAAAACTGCCAGGAGCAGCAAGCACGGAGTCCGCTTACCCTTTATGGCCGAAAGTTCCCGTGTCTGCGCTCTCGTGGTGATGATGTCCGTGTCCCAGGTGCGATTTGCCGTTGTGATTGCGCTTGTGGCGCGTGGCCAAATACGGCGGCCCGATGGCGCCGCGCAGGTTGTACAGGCCCTCCATTGGGCAAATCGCCGGTTCCGGATTGCTTGCTACAGGGAAAATTACAGAGGTGGTTGAGTACGGCTGCTGCAGGCTTGCAGCGAGTGCATCTCCCTTACCCAGCAAGGTAATGTAGGCCATCTTATTAATATCAAAGTGATCCGGGGCACAGGCGTCCTCCAGGCGAATGGCCGGCTTGCCCGTCTGTATTTCAATGACGTGCGTGTCCCGGCGGTAGAACATCATGCACATGAATCCCGATTGACTGTGGGGCGAAACAAGCAAACGGAGAACGGAGAACGGTGAACGGAGAACGGAAAACGGTGAACGGACATTGAAATTGCATGGACGTGTTGGCCAGCCTCTTGGCAGTATTTTCAATTTGGGCCACTTACCACCCGGTGGTGTAGTGCACCACGGCCATCATTTCGGTTGAGGTCTGTTTATTTATCTGCTCGCAGAGCGCACGTGTCTCCATGTAGCCGTTGGGCTTAATAATGTGCACGGACCCGTCACTGAAAAGAAGAAGCGCAAACGGGAATGGAAACAGTTCAGAGATCCGTTTGATTCGGTTTGGTTTGGGTGACAATTCGGCCGCAGGCGAACTGGGCGCTACTCACTTGGGGTGATAATTGTAGACGGCATAGCCCATAAGTGCATGCCAGTGACGGGGACCCTTGAACCAGGCTGGGAAGTCACAGCGCTCCGCCACCGGCGGTTTTCGCAGGGACATGATGCGGGAGCCAACCTGTGCGGATAGGGTGAGAGCGGAGAGGGGGTTGCCCGGTGGTGTGGCATTTGCAGGTAAGTGAAAATGGCAGAATGGGTAACAAAATGGTCTGTTTCTGTGTCTGTGTCTGTGTCGGTGTCGGTGTCTGTTTCGGTTTCTGTGTTGGGGAAAATGCTTACCTCGGCACTGTCTAAGCCATTGCAAGTGGCGTCGCCGGATTGTGCCAGCTTATACTCGGCATCCTTTGAGCTGAGCATGCTGGGACCGCCTGAAAAGGGTTTTAAAGCTCAAACAAAGTTCATCCTGTTTGCCGGAAGGCAGCTTACCCATCAGCGAGGAGATTTTCTCATAGACAAAGCAGCGATATCGTTCCTCGTTTGAGATGGCATGATGGTGCGAGACCAGGCCAACCAAATAGCGTGAGTTGCCATCCTTCCAGGTCGCCAGACACGTCAGCTCCTCAACTGCAGGAGCAGAAGCAGAAGCAGGCGGGCAATGGAACACAGAACAGAGGGCATGGCAAAAAAAGAATGGAAGACAGGAAGGAAGGAAGGAAGGATGTTCATCTTCAGTTCCAGAAAGAGGCGATGAGTCATTGTCATGGCCAGAGAGACTCACCTGTACTCTCGGTCCCCTGGACATCGGGACAGGCCTGGAAGCTCAGCAGGAGGCGACTCTCCTCCGTGCAGCTCTCAATGTTGGACACTGGCGACTTGCACTCCCCATGGCCCCGGTTGTACGTGAATATGAAGGGTCCTGCAGGCGACAGGGAGAAGGAAGAAAGACGACTCTTGAAATGACCCAGGCCCCATCGGCATGTACATTGCACATCGTTCGCTTCTGCGAGTACTCACCCTTGAGCGGACACTTGACCGGCTCAGCGCTCTCCCGGAAGAGGGAGTAGAGCAGGGCATCGCCCGGTATTTGGTCGCAGAGATTCTGTAAAGTCTCACGGCCCTTGCAAAAGTCTGGGGGACATGATTATTTTAAAAGCACAAATAAAAATTCAATTAATGCAAATCGCAAATGATGTTGTCGTAGACACAGAACACACAGAGATAGATAGGATACAAATAGCAGTAGTAGTAGTAGTGGTAGTGGTAGTGGTAGTGGTAGTGGTAGTGGTGGTAGTAGTAGTAGTAGCAGTATTAGTATTAGTATTAGTTTGAGTATTAGCAGTAGAAAGTAGTAAAGGATTAGTGGGAGCAGAGTATGTAAGTTGTAAATTGTAGTAAGTAATAGCAACACATTAAAGAAAGGACAGGGTTAAAGGAAATCAAATCTACAAAGGGCTAAGGAATTGTAAAAGATTTATTTTTAAATTTCTTTTTGTTTTATATATATGTATATATTTTCTTTTTTGTTGAGTGCCGCACTGGAAGCTGCTCCGCAGCGCTGGGCTGGGAATCTGTGGTGTCCCAGGGCCATCCATCGCCCAAGCATGCCATTTAAATTGCACAGAAATTTGTTTAATTAAGTGGCCGCCGAAGCTGATGGTCCGGGGAGAAGATTGCTCGAATAAATGACGAAATGAAGCCTTAAATCAGCAGAAATGTCGCAAGTGGCGAGAGTGACGAGAGAGACGGGTATGTTGCGGTCATGGCCCCATACCCATCCCCATCCCCATCCCCATGCCAATCCCCAACTCCAGCTTCAAGTGCGGCACACAGGAGAAGGCAGAAACAACAACAATTTCTGTGGAAAATGTATAAAAAGCAGCGGTAAGTACAATACATAAGTAAGTAAGATAAGTATGTAAGTTCCAGAAAACAGGGAACACAAACGAACCAAAAAAAAAACAGTGGGGAACCAGTAAGGAACAATAAACCAAACCAAACCAAACCAAAGACTTGTGACGTTCACAGAAATAACTTAAAGACAAGAGTTTTTCATTTTCAGCACTTCCTCGAGCTGGGCTGACTGCAGTTGCAGTTGCAGTTGCAGAGCAGAGCAGAGCCCCCAACACATTTTTTTCTTGTGATGTATTTGTAAACTCAACTGAAAGGCACAACACACGTTTAAAAAAGAACCGAAAGCAAAAACACACACTTGGTTCGTCTTCTGGTGCTTCTGGACTCGCCTCCGAGCAGAAGTGAGACCAAAAGCAAAGGATGGGGGTGGGGTGGGGTTTTCAGGTGGGGTTTAGGCAATAAATAACAGGTAAAGGTAGCAAAGGAAAGGTAGTAAAGTAATGTTAGGGCCTGGCAGGGCCCCATACAGTATAAGGTATTTGTTGCTAGAGCAAGCATAACATTTTGAATCAACTAAAAAATAATAACAAACATTTACTCATGATGAATAAATTGAGTAGTCGGGCTTCTGGGTTTTCTTTTTTTATGGCAAACGCGACAGATATGTATATATATGTGGCACATATATATGTATATGTATATGTTTTCTTTTGGTAAAGGGTCCTCTCTTTTTTCTTTTCGTTTTTTTTCTTCATTCTTTTTTTTTATACTGGTAAGTGGTATAGTAGATTGGTTTTAAAAGTAATTGTAACTAAAATCCGTTTCGTATAGATACGGATATATATATATAATGTACGATATATACATATAACACATACAGGCATGGTTCTCAACATTACAGAAAATCTTTACAGCTAAAAAGGCACACAACAAACAGTTTTTGTACTTGGCGTTTTTTTGGTTTTAATTTTTGTCAGCTATTATATAGCTGTAGTATTATGTTCAACAAAGATCGAACAGTTTCAGTTTGTATCTTTAGAAATAGTACACAGGCTACAGCGAAATGAAAACTCAAATCAAAGGCAAAAAACAGGCACACGCAGAGCAGAAAATCACAAAACAGAAAAGAGTGAGAAACAAATTATGAAAAAGTACCAATTATGTATGTACGTATGTATGTATGTATGTGGTATGTAGTGTGGTGTACAAGCCAGGATACGCCAGGACTCTGTTTGGTAGTATGTATGCACATGTATGTGTGTGTAAGTGTGTGGCGTTTTTGAGTAATGATTGTAATTAAGTAGCAACTACACTTTATGAGTTATACAAAGCATACCGAGTATCAGAGGAAACAAAGGTGTGGGACGTGGGACGTGGGTCGGGTCCTGTTGTGTGTCATGTGTGAGTGTGTGTGTGTGTATGTGTGAGTACTACGGAGAAGCGTTTGTGGCATATAGTAGTATATCATGACAAGGCAAAAAACGACATCACAGACACGAATAAACTAAAAGGAACAGAACAGCACAGCACAGAAAAGAAGAACAAATTAAACAAATTATAATACTTTGCAGTGGGTTTTTGGTTTTTTTTTTTTGGTTGGTATTCTCTGGATGTGTGCGGTCGGACAGACCGTTAAGCGCACAGTTATATTAGGTAGCCGGGCTAAATTACCGTAAAGAGTACAGTACAGCCCCGAACAAACACACACACACAACACTTAGACACTTAGAACGTAGGAACGTGGGAACGGAATGAAAAATGAGAGACACACACAGCTAATACGAATACGAGTACATGTACTATATAGAAAGAAGAAGGAAGGAGCACACCGAAGGAAGGAACCAACGAACGAACGAACGAACAAACGACACAATTGTACAATAACTTATGAGTAACCGAGAGCAGAAATTGTTGAGTTTCATGTTAAAATTACATTAATTAAAATTACACACATGTAAGTGAACAGAAGTGGGGGAAGGACCGAAAGAAAGATTCAAAACAGAAGCACAACCAAAAAAAGAAACGATTACCAAAAAGCAACTGAAGGAATGTTACAACAAAAGTAAAAGACACAAACACGGACACACAGAAAAGGAAACAACAACACAGAATCGGGAACGGATCGGAACCCATAGAGCAAATAGTAGTAGTACGAATAGTAGTAAGTAGTAGTAGTAGTAGGGTAGTAGTAAAGTAAAGTAGTAGTAGGTTGTTAGGTTAGGTAGAATGTAGTAAGAAGAAAGTACAATAAGTAATTGATAAATGAGACAATTATACTAGCGGTCACCGGGCAGCCCATCCCAACATTTCATCATCATATACAAAGATCTGTACAATATATATTTTTGGGTAAATATATATACTTTAATTTTTTGTTTCTTTTTATTTTTATTTTTCTTTTTCCATTGTTTTCTTGTTTCGTTTGATTTTCTCATTAGGAGCACAAAATTTAGCTGAAATCCTTTCTTTTTGTTGATATCTTGATATTCACGAAATTGAATTAGAAAAACAAAGTGTGACAGAGAGTAAGTAAAAGTAATGAGCGCATTGCTTTCTATACAAAATGTGTCTCGAATTCGCTTTCATAGGCTCTACAGAAACAAATGAATTTTCCTGTTTTTATTTCAACCTTTTTTTTTTCTTTTTTTTTGATGCGAAAACAGAAAACAAAAGCTGGGAAATGGTGGTGGTAGGATCTGGGGATCTGGTGGATTGAGAGGTTGACGTTGAGGTTGGGTGGGTGTTGGGGTGCAGTTGGGGGAGGCGGACAACTGAAGGAAACTTAACAAACCGTTAAACGAAATTTAAAAGGCATTCTTTGAAATGGAATGGGCATTGGGGTTGTACAATACGATTTCCAAGAGCTGGCAGACTTGATCTGATTAGGAAAAGGAAATGCAAAGAATTATTCCGCAAAACATTATCATACAATAATAAGGATTTACAAACCGTTCGCTCGGATCACAATGGATTTTCAAGTTTCAAGTTGAAAGTTTCGAGTCAAAAAATAATGGGAATGGAAAACTTATCAATATGGGGGATATATTACAAGTGTATTTATGTACATATTCTTCATGCACGGCTACCGATCTTGGAAATCCTACTTTCAGCTTCGTCCTGAGCCGAAGATCGAGTGTTTTTTGTTTTTGTTTTTTTTTTTGGGTTAATGATAATGATTTTGTTTTTGTTTTTTTTTTTTCTTCGCTCGCTCATGGTTTTACTGTACAAAGTTGATGATGATTTTTTGTTAGCAGTGGATTAATATAAACATTAATAATCATAATCATGTACAAATACAAAGAGTTATATTATAATATATCAAAAAACAAAATCAAAGCGTCTCAATCGGTGACAACGAACAGTATCTCAAAAGTAAACTCAAAATCAAATCAATCGGTAGTAAATATGTATGTAAGTATGTATGTACCAACAAACAAACAAACACAATTAAATATCTGTACAAGAGAATATATGGAAGGAGACCTTTATTTACAGCGTTGTGTGTTCTTGTCATTGTGCGAGCAATACTCGTAGTGCTCACATGTTGTAGTTCTTAATCGAATTTAGTTCCTTTGTTCCCGCTGCCATCAATAATGCTGATTGCCTGATATTGCTCTATAAGTATTCCGCCTATGGGAATTGATGCTACGAGTACTACATAGTTGCAGGTAATGCTCCCCTTTCCCAAGAAAATGTGGTTTATGCTCCTCTCTACACTCCCCAATAAGTCGGGCAAGGGCCGGGGAAACAGACACGCAACGGGACACGGGACACGGGACGGTACACGGGCAGATAAGTGAGCAGAGCATAAAAATAATAAATAAGTATCAACAAAACCCCAGGAACCAGGAGCCAGGAACCTAACCGTAACAAAACAAGGCATACAAATTAAGACGAATGGGGTTTATGGCACGACTTTTATATGCATGTATATAAATTTCTAGATACTTGCATAAATTGTACATATACATATACGTATAATAGTATATCAACCAAATTGACAATGGAGCCCGGATAGAGCGGAAAAAAACCAAATAAATGGAACAGAATAGGACGGCACCGAATAGACCAGGAACAACGGAGCGACAACAAATTAATAGAACAAACGAGAGCGAGGAATGGGAACGAGACCGAGAACGGTAGCGGTAGCGGTAACGGCAACCGACGACAACGAGAACGAGCAAAAAATGAATGAGCACACATAAAATATTGCATAAATAAATGAAATGAATTGAAATGAAAATGGCAATGTGAAAATACATATATATATGTATGGTATGTGGGTACACCCAACACGGTCAACAAAAACAACAATTGGTAACACCGAAGATAGGCCGTGCCAGTGCCAGTGCCAGTGCCAGAGCCAGTGCCAGAGCCAGGGAAAACACTCGAAATTGGCTGACACCCCCGGGCGTCACTGACGCCACGGCTCCTGGAATCGGAATCGGAATTGGAATGGAAATCGTATGCGAATCCGACTCGGGCTCCGGCTCCGGCTCTGTTCTGTTCTGCTCTGTGTTGGGTGTCCCTAGGTAAATACGTTTTTATATACACGCTTTGTATATATCATACATATATATGTATGTATGTACGCTTCGAAAACTGTACCGACTCACGCAGGGGCTGCCCAAAAAAAAAAGAGGGAAAAGTGGGCACATGAAATTGCCAAAAACTATATAAAATAAAATAAAACTCCGGGTTGGACTGGCTGGCTGGCTGAGTAGGTTGGGCCCGTGGCTCTTCCTGGCCAACAAATTACCCAGTCAACGTACGGAAACGTACAGGTCGGAGCCACCCACACACACACACACACACACACACACACACACACACGCACGCCGGGAATGGCAAGGAGCGGACGGGACGGGACAGGATGGGATGGCAATGCCCCTCGTGTGTGCGTGCGCTATGACTGTTTCTCTCGTTGTTTCTGTTGTCAGGAGGCATAAAAGGCATGGCAAACATTTTTACCGACATTTGATTAAATTTAAATATCCTTGTATCCGAAATTGGCTAAAGCATGTCCCGTTATGTTATGACACCAAATAATACAAGGAAAATACGGGCCAATACTCGGTTAGAGCAAGGAACAGAGAACGCAGGCCAAAAAAATACTCATAAAATGCTCAAAAAGCATTTCGGGTCTGCCAAAAATTAACGTTAAAAATTGCATTGGGGAGAAGAGTGAACGAACTGCCCCACGCCAGCGCTGAGGCGAGTAGGGGGTGGGGTGGGAATTATGGAGTGGTCCCGGGGAGAGCTCTGCTCAATTGATGAGTGGTTCGGTGGTGGCTGGCGGCTGGCGGCTTGCGGATGGTGGCTGGAAGGCCTGCCGTAGTTTTGCTTAATTATTTTAATTATTTTTATATACCGCCTACGTTTTTGCACTTGGCGCCGCGCTGCACTGCAATTAAAACGCTATGTGGCCTGGCCTTCATCATTGAGTGCCCGTCCTCGGGCTCGGCAACCTTTAACCGTGGCGTTTTTCCCCCCATTCGGTGTGGAATGGTAGCGAAATTGGTATGCAAATGCTGGCAGCCCATCACTAGCTATGCACTAGTGCTAGTCATACGCAAAATGCTTTGGTTAAAAGCGCTGGAAAAATAAAAACGCTGTGAATATAATTAAGCAAGGTGGGGCTGGGACTGGGGCTGGGTCTGGGGCTGAGGCTGGGGTGCTGTCTGCCTGAGAGGTTGGTTGGCTACTAAACGAGTGGTAGCCTCTTGTGTAGTTGTACTCGAAAATGCAATTTAAACGGCAGTTAGGTAACGGCTGCCCTGAAGTATGCTATGCTTTTTGATACCCATAATACTGGAGTCAAAGCAAATGAATCGAGGATTGTGGAACCGCTCATTGGATCGGATTGGATGGGATTGGATTGGATTGGATTGGCAGCTCCATACAGAAGCACCCAGGAACATGGATACGCACACAATCCAGACACATCCTTTGATGCTATGCTCGACACAAGTGAAAACGACACTACATTAGACGTAGACCAATTAACAAGGCTTTTCCTGTTAATCCTGTTTGTACATTGTGCAAGTCTTCAGTAATTGAAACTGTCGACTGTCTAAGTCCAATTATCTGTACAGTCTGCCAGCCCGAATACGATGTGTGTGGGTGTGTACGAGAGTACGATAACGAGAACGAGAGCGAGTACGAGAACGAGTACGAGAAAGAGTAGGAGTGTATCTGTATCTCTTTGTGTGGCCATAAAAATTCTATCTAAATTGAATGCAATTTCATTAGATTGTTGTTGAAAATCTCAATTTAAAGCGTATTAAATCAGCTTCAATGGCACGGAAGAAGTATTAAGAAATCTTTGCTCAGGGCCGAGAGCTGCTCTTTTATGCAAACATTCCCACAACACATCCACACATGCACACAGTTAATGCCTGTGTGCGTGTACGTGTGTGTGTAAATCTGATTGTGTGACAAATCTAAACAAATAATGATTTAATAAAGAACACACACACACGCACGCACGCAATTGTATTGTGCCATTGATACTATTGTTTTACGGTCTGCTAATCAAAATAAACCGAACTCCGCTCCGCCCCTACCATCTGGGATCTGTTTGGGGAGCTGCCTCCAGTGCCTCTCGACTACGGGCTGGCTTCGAGGCCTCTGAATTATAAATGAGACCTAAAACTCTCGTTTAATATTTAAACAAAATCAAATCAAGGAAAAAAGGAAGGCAGGCAACACGAGGCTGCCAAGACAGCCAGTCAAACAGTCAGAACGTCAGACTTTCCGACATTTAGACCTTCGGTCGGTGCAAGTGGAAATATCAACTTGAAAATATCAAATGAGGATGGGGTTTAGGGTTGGGTGGTTGTTGGGCTGTTTGGCTGTTTGGCTGTTGGGCGGATGGGCGTGCCCTGAGTTGGCGTTTTCCAATTCGAGTCCAACTGTCTGGCTGCGCTCTGGGCCAAGAGCTCACGCTCACGGTGATGTGGATATGGATGTTGCTGTTTGCTGGTGCCAGTGCCAGTGCCAGTGCTGGTGGGTCGCCACTTAAACTAATTTGATTTCTATTGAAGCAAACAAATAATAAATAATGAATTTACATTTCTATGCGTGCCACCAGACCTTGCCACGACTTAGTCGAGCCGAGTCGAGCCAAGCATAAATGCGATTGCAGTGGAGTGGAGGGGAGTGAAGTGAAGTGAAGTCTGGTATGAGAGGGCACTCTCAGACTGTGCTGCTGCTTGCATTATGTGTCAGGTGCTGTCCTCATGTGGCACGACTTAATTGCATCTTCTTTTCCGTAATTAGGTGCACTGGAAACCCAGGAAAAGCTCGCTACCTGATCAAGAACTAAGCGGATTACAGCAATTACCAACGAATTACGAATATGAGATGCTACGGATATGCATATGCATACATCAGTGGGGTACTCGAGGTCCCGGCACAGGTACAGCCTTTCAAGTGGGGTGGATGAACCCGTACTCGCACAAAAGGATATTCTTAGATACTCGCATTTATTACTCAGCGTAATGTACAGGGCTCCACTTGCTCGAAATAAAGAGAAAACACTTTGACACTTGGTGTCGCGTTTCCATTTTCATTTACTCCGACTCGACCGACCGACCGACCGACCGAGCGACCGAAAGACCTATAAATAAATCATGTTCCCGGTAAGAGTAAGGTACGTGAAACAAGCGACAGACATGAGTGGGTTGATGAGCAGAACGGAACAGAAGATGATTTGAATGCGAAACCAGATGAAGCGAAAAAAGAACAAACTTTGGCAGACTGCTTTCTGCTCTCCAAGGTACTGGCGTCCTATTGGAAATATAATCATCTAAAAGTTTAATACAATTTGGCTAAAACTGGTTCAGTTCGGTTCGGCTAGGCCTATTCCCCGGACTCTGACTGATGCTGACTCTGGGTCGTGTGTCTGTGTCTCTGGTGTGGGGTCTGGGGGTTGTCTTGAGAGAGTGGGAGATGAAGTTATTTACAAATGAGTTGAGGATGGGTTGCTGTCGCTCCTCTGGGGTCGCAACTAAATACAAGCTTGTCTACACGAACGTGTGTGTGGGTGTGGGTGTGGGGTGTGGGGTGTTGTGGTGGGTGGTAGTGTCTGCTCATCATTTTGATTGGTGTTGGGTTTGGGGCATTGGGTATTTATTGCTTTGGTTCTATATACATAAAATATATGGAGCAAACGCGAAACGAACAGGGCAACAACTTGGCTGCGGCTCTTAAAAATGTACAATAATTTCAAATATGCAAATTTCAAAAACCAAAATCCAATCAAATTTCTCTGTGCCTCCTCTTGCTTGTTATTAGTATTCATCTATTGGTATTTTAATCTACATTCGCACACACACGCACACACACACACACTAGTGGTATTCACATTTAAACTTTGAATTGTTCTGAATCGATTTGCAGTAGTTGTGGTAGTTTTGGTTTCGGTTTCGGCTCTCTTTTGGGTATTTCTGGAGTGGCTGGAGTTGCTGTTGTTGGAGTTTGTTGAAAATGTTGAATTAAGGAAAATATACATATCAGATAAATATTGAATAGAGAGTTTGCAAATATATATGGGGATATCTATATATATATATTTAGATATATATTTATGTAAATGGTTTTGTAATAAAAAATATATATATGGAACAAACAATTTGGTTTCTTGAAACAACAGTCTCGTGTTTGGCTTTTTGCATTGGTTTTTATTTTATATATTTACAAAATTTGATTGTTTCGTTTTTTGTTAATTATTTACAGTAAAAGTGAAACGGAAAAGTGGCACAGAACCAACGTAAACCAAGGGAAAACTCAAAATCAAAATTAGATAGAGAGCGGGAGAGAGAAAACCAAAGTTCTTAACTAAAACTGGTTATAGTTTCCTGTTTTTCTGCTTTTTCTATGGATTACTCGACTACGGCGGGGGCTTTTGGCTTTCGGCTTTTCTTTTGTTCTGATTTGGATTCGAATTGAATTCTAGACTGTCGCATGGTTGGGTTCTGTGATTCCGAATCTGTAGACTACATAATGTATGTACTGGCTGTCTAGGCTAGACCTGATTGTTCTTTTGGCTTCAGCTTCAGCTTCAGTTTTGGTTTTGGTTTCGGTTTCTAATTGGGTGCCTGTTGGGACGGGTTAATCTGCTAAGCCGCTAATACGCTTGCAATCGCAACTAAGTGGCTTAATTGGATTGGCACTAACGTTAAGATTAACGGTTAATATTAATATTCGTACGAGTAGTTTAATTTGTATCTTTGTTGTTGTTGTTGTGGTTTTTTTACTTGTTTTTAAGGGTATATGTTGAGGAAAATATACATTCTTTTGTTCATTTGTTTCTTTTGATTGTTATATATATATTTTTTGTGGTTAGATGTACACTTTTAGTTGATTGATCGATTTGATTGGTTGATTGGTTGATTGGTTGATTGGGTTGATTTGGTTGGTTAGAGTGAGTTCGAGATATACAGAGAGAGAGAGAGAGTGAGAGAGGTAGAGAGAGGACCCTTGCCATGACAAAACGTAAGTAAAGTAGAATTATTTATTCATTTCGTATGCAGAGTAATTGTTGTTTGAGACTATTTACAAGTTTGGTTTGGTTTTTGTTTTTGTTCTTTTTTTTATGTTTTTTTTTGTTTTTTTTTTGTTTTGGTTTTGTTTTGTATAATTAACCAAAGGTTGCATTAAAAATTAGAATCCAAAAACAAATCATACTCAAATTATGCAGAACTATAAAAAAAGAAAGAAAAAAACTTAAAAAAATGTAATTAAAACTTATCGTAAATACCAAATAATAATCGATAAAAATCCTGCTTTTGTTTCGTGTGTGTGTGTTTTTTTTTCCATTAAAGAGTGGAATAATTGAGAACGACGTGTTTTCATCTTTTTGCTTTTCAGTTGATCTTTTGGACGGAACGAAAAACTTTTGTATTCTCGTTTTTGTGGGTGGAGGGGGGATGTGGGGTGGGGGTAAATGAAAATAGCGCTTAAATCATAAGGTTATGTTAGTCATGTTTTCGGTTAACTAAGGGAATTATGTATGTAAAACGATAACAGAACAGATAACTGGTATATTTTGAGATAGCGAGTTAGGAGATAGAGTCTTTTGTATTTTTCGGTTTGGTTTAGTTTTGCTTGCTTTTTTTTTTTTTGTTCTTAACTTATTTTATAGAGTGAGAGAGATAGAGAGAGAGAGAGAGAGGTAGAGAAAAAAGTATAAAATTAATGCTTACAATCATTCATATCGTCATTGGATCTCATTATGTACTGATCCGATGATGATAGTCTTGAATGCCCGTTCGTATTGGGATGAGCTCCCCCCCTATGATCACTTTGTTTATTAGAGCTACGCATCGCCAGTGCAGATGGGTTCGACTGATGCATATACATACTATCACCTTCGCACTCACTTTCTTTATACTGGAGCACATTCGTATGCTTCTCATAGATTACCAGGCAACGATGACATCCTTTCCTAAAAGAGTTTATTGGTTGCAAACGAAAAGTTTGTATTTGGTATTTTGTATATGGTATTTGGTATTTGGTATTCGGTATTGTATTGTATATCGGTATGGTATGGATATTAATCATGTTTCATGTTTCTTGTTTCTTGTTTAGTATTCAATTAGTTTCTGGGGGGTGTTTGGTTAGTGTTTTGTTTTTTGTAGGTAAGACTCGGTGTCGATGGGTGCAAAACAAGAAGGAAACGCACACACTGAGGCGTCACCCCGCCGCCTACTCTCAAATGTCTTTTGAGTTTATATGTGGTATATTCTTATCCCAGAAATGTGGCCCAGACCCGAAACTGAATCTCATCGGATACGATACGATGTGTTATATTGACTTTGAAACCAGATTTCGGGCTTGTTCACACGTGAATAGTGATTCGTGAATCGTTTGGAAAAGTGATTACTAGGTTGATGTTATATTTCGAGTATAAGGTAATCAAAATGATCATTGAAACGAACTCAAAGGACGTACACTTAAGAACGCAAAAAACTCACAAAATATATATATGTTTTGTTGAAAAGTGATGTTTGAAAAATATTTGTAATATATTATTCATATATTTAAGTGGAAAACGTTTCAAAATAAAGAGTTTTGGGTTTTGATTTGGGTTCTGTTTTGGATATTTGTGGGTTTTCGTTAGTTTCCTAGTGGATACGATAGTGGTACGAGTAGATGGCACTCGATATGTTTACGATACTTAATAAAAAACATTATCTGTTAGACGACAAAAAACATGTACAAAACGGAAGGAAATGGATTGGAATCGAGCTGAAGCTGGAGAAGGGGCCAGCAGCAGCTCCGCAAAAAGGACAAACATATTTTTGTATGCAAAGGAAGGGGGATTTTTTGGTGGAAGAGAAATCAAAAAACATTTTCACATTTCAGCTACAACGGAAAAACTTAGCTTACGGTTAGGATTATTCATATGTTTATTAAATATTTAAAAGCATGAACAAGGCAAAACGCAAAAATTCCAAAAATAATACTCCACTTGGTTTTTTTTCTGGTTTGAGGTTTTTTCTTATTTTGCATTAAGGAAAGCAGCTTAAAAGGGGGTTTAATTGTTTTGTTTTTTTTTTTTTGTTTGTTTTTTCCACATTTTCACAAAAACATTCATACGGAAGGCAGCAAACAAAAGAGGAATTCGAGTCCGAGGCAAAAGGAATGGGAAAAATGGAAAGCAATTTTCGTTGAAAATTTCTTTGGTTTTCGTTTCGTTTCAAAGGAAAATGCAGTAGAAGGAAAATGAAGAACAACAGTGGCTGCCAAATACGAATAGTATTCGTTCTGGAAAGATTGTTAGAGATTGGCTATGGTATAGCAAAAGGCAGTTTTCTAAATTAAAAACACACAAAATATGTACAAACTTGAGGGGGGGTGGGGGTACGTAAAAAAGTTTGATTTAGTTTTCAGCACACACACATCCATACCCATCTCTACATATATAGCAATATCTATATCTGCAGTATACATACATACATATGTATGTATGGGTAGGATTGGATTGGTAGTCGTTCTCTGGGAACGGCTACAGGACTGGGCTCTTGTCAAACATCCGAATTACGAGCATCGCGCTCTGCCAAGACAGCGCCATTGACATGGAGAGGACATGGCGGCATGCGGCATGCGGCATGGCGGCATGGTGAGGCAAACAAACCCGTTTCAAAGGCAGAAAGTTAAGAGCCGAGAGCAGTCGGAACAGCAGCTGGCAGGGAAAAAGGAAAAGGGAAAAGGGAGCGGGAACGGGAACGGCGACAACGACAACGACAGCGATAAGGTTGACGACAGGTTTTAGATGGTACTCGCACATACAATATGTATGTCTATATGTCTGCATGTCTCCATGTCGATGCTGTCGCTGCTGTCGATGCCTCTCTATCCTCTATCCTCTATCCTATCCCTTCCTTTTCTGTTGTCTTTGTTTGTGTGCTGCTCACTGGCTTCTTTTTAATGAGGTTAGTGCTGCATTTTCCTTCCATTTTCATCACCATCATTGGGGTCGGGGTTGGGGTTGGGGCTGGGGTTGGGGGGAGGAAACTGTTGGATCGGAGGGAGAAGCCTTACCTTCCACACAGTTTCTCTAACACACATTCACACGCACACACACACAAACACACCTTTTCTCCAGTGAGAAATGAAAACTTATTCAATTATAGGCACTTTTCGACAAAGATGGAACAAAATACAAAGAAAGAAAGATATATACGAGTATACATATGTACATATGGAACATTGAATCTTCATCTTCATCATCTTCTCTTCTTTTCATCATCTTCTGGGTTTTTCTTGATTGCCAGCCAATCGTTGGATCGAGTATTTCGGGTCGGAGATATGTTAGCATATTGGTTGGATAGCAGGAGGCTCTGGACGGCGGGTACTTACTCATCGACAATCAGATATTTGTTACCATCGGAGGCCGCACACCTGCCGCGATAGCTGAACTGCGATCCCTTGATGTGTATCGACTGCTGATAGCCGGACAGGAACCACGAGCCCTCCCATCGAGCCGGAAACGTGCAATTTGTGGGAGCTGCAAGCCAAACAGAAAATGGAAAAAGAAAAAGCATCATAATAATTTATTAATAAAAATTGCTCAACTCAGCCATTAATACATTAAGATATTATATTCCAATTGACGCCCCAAGGGGCAGCACCAGTCCGACCTCAATTGCGTTCATTGTTCATTTAGCGAGAGAGAGAGAGAGTGGGGGGGGAGTGGCCAGATAAGAACCAGATAAAAGAGCAGCCAAGGCAATCTTTCGCCTGGTAGCAGTACCCAATGAAATGCGTTTGTATGCACATTTATTCATTATTTTTACCAGTACTTACAAGTACTTAAAATATTCATAGACCCGTACATATGCGAGTACTTGGAGTGCTTGGAGGATATTTACAGATTTCGGCTATTGCTTGGCCACACACTTTCTTCAGATTCGGAGCTTCGGGGCTTCGGGGCTACGTAATTGTATTGTCAAGTTTGGTGCCAAGATTTGTGGCTTTTTAATTTGTAAATTGTTTCAATTATTATTATGATTGTATTTAAGTGCGTGCGCATAAGGGGCCCTCAAATTTACGACCCCTCTAACCGAACCTCTCTAGTATGGAGGTAGGGAGGGAGGGAGGGTGGGTAGCTAGGGTATGCAACGGTAAGGGAGGGGAAGGGCAGGCGCATAAATAAGTTGAACATTGAACAAGCAAAGCAACCAAAAACGGCTCGTAATAATAATGTCACACAGACACACCACTCAAGGACCGTGGGGTGGGGTGGGTTGGCTTGGGGTGGGCAGCGGGAAAACTACCAAAATGGCAATTGTGAATATTAAAAAAAAAAAAATACCAAAAAGGAGCGAATTCTGCTGATCGTCGAAGTCTGTATACTCTATATATTTCAAATGCTTCATTTACGAACCAGATTCATTCGTTTCGGATGCCACGACCTAACAGACAGATTTCGCATTATGTAACGCTAGTGTTCAGATAATGACTAAATGTATAGGAACAGTTCGTAAGAATTATGATTTTTATAATAGAAAATAATGAAACAAACATGAATTTTCGATTATTATTATACAAATCAGAAATAAGTTTTATTTTTAATTTGTATTTAAAAATTGCAAAATGACATTTATTTCGATTTTCATTCTAAAAACTAAAAATAAAACTAATTTCTGATTTGTATTATAAAAATTGGTAATAAAAGTTTGTCCTTTTTATTATAAAAATTGGTAATAAAAGTTTATCCTGTTTCAAGGGACCTATTCAAAAAATAGGTTGAAATGGGGCAGCTGTATTTGTTTCATTCACCCAGGACACTTTTTACGGCCTTTATTTTTATAGTTTTTTTTTTTAAGGAAAAAGTTTTTAATGGAGGCGAAACGATACCGAAACTAGAAATGAAATATTTATAATTTAGTCCTATAATATATGGATGACTGCATGCTGCGATATCTAGGCTTCATACTTTGTTAGATAGTACTGGATTTTCACGAAGAATTGCTTTCAGAGTAAAATGAATGATATGGTGGTGCGATCATACCAATTTTCTCTTTTCCATTGCCTATAAATAGATGGAATGCTGTTCCAGTATATGAAATATTCTATGGAATCTGATATGCTTTGGTTATGATGCGTTACAAACATGAGATCAAAATTATAATACCCTCTAAAGGGAGTAAAAAGGAGCAAAAAGGAATTGAGCAAAGAAGAGAGAGAAGAGCATGGGGGGAGCGATTCAAGCCGAGTCAAGCCCAAGTATAGAGAAAGAAACGTAGCGGCAAAGTTAGCTAACGGCATGCCACATCAGGCGGCAGAGAGCGGGCACACACACACACAGAGGGGGCCACACAGGGACAGAAAAATAAGTACTACTACGAGTATATTCCATACAATAGGAATAAGGATACATATAGAAAATGGTAAAACCACCCTCTGAGCGAATACACACATACATACTCGTATATACATATAGCTTAATGTTTGGGCACGATTGGCAGTGGTCGTGGCAGTGGCAGTGGCAGCGGCAGCGGCAGCGGCAGCGGCAGCGGCAACGGCAGGGAGTTGGGCGCTTTAGGGGTGGCACAAGCACAAGCACAAGCACAGTCACAGTCACAGGAACCGAAACGGAGATGGAGATGGAAATGCTGATGGTGATGGAGGACCGGAGGACCGGAGTCGGACCGAACCGAACCGAACGGCGGCTACGCATTCAAATGCAGAGAACTCCCAAGTAGAGACGAATGTGCGCACACAAAGTGAAGCCGAACCGAGAATGAGGCAGGAACAGAGCCAACATCAACGACAGCGGCAACACGGTGCCGTGCCACACACACACACACACACACACACTCTCACTCGCACCCGTGCCCGTACTCTCGTCCTTACAGCGATACACATTTTATTTTATTATTCCTTTCCTTTCTTTTATTTTACTTTTTTTCCTTGTTGATTTTTGTGTTTTTTTTTTTACCCCAGCTTTTATTTTCCTTTTGTTTTTACATTTGCGGCAAACAAAAGGTACTCATGCGCAGGATCAGCGCAGGAGCAGCGCTCTGAACTCTGAGCCTGACTGAGCCGCAGCTCAGACCTCGAGACCTCTGGCCGTAGCTGTAGCTGTAGCCGTGGCTGTAACTGTGGCTGTGGATATACTTGTGGCTGTGACTGTGTGTTGTCCAATGACTTGTGCTTTTTACGAGGGGTATTCGCTGCTGGCACTTCTCCTGCTCCTGCTCCTGCCCCATGCCACTGGCTGTCATAATGCGGCCCCATACGCACAGCGGGGGGCAGATTGTGTGAAAAGTGTAGCGCACTTTGCAGGGCAGCCACCGCCCCGAACTCGGAAGCCAGAAACCAGAACACCTCCAACCTCCACCTCTAACCCCCCTCCGCCGCTCCGCGATGCCCGAGGAATAATTGTTTCGCCAATTTCAAGTACCGTGAATAATTTTCCAACATGATTCAATACTTTTGCCTGAGTGCTGCACGCTGCCGCTGCTGCTGCTGCTGCTGCTATTGTTGCTGCCACCGATTCCGATTCCGATTCCGCAGCGCAGCAGCACGTTGCCCTTCGCCCTTAATTCGCTACCCCTGAAATATGCTGCAGGACGACGAGGACAAGCATAAGTAAATACGAGCTAAAAGCAAACAGAAAGACAGGCAGCACAGACAGACTGACAGACAAGCGTACAAATGCGTATAGACAGTTCGAGGGGATCGGAGAGATATGTATGTATTTTCGGTGTGTGTGTGTGTGTGTGTTTTCCGAATGGATTAGAGTGGGCTCAAAACAAAGGGAAACAGAAAAAATATAGAAGCTTAGAATGAGGAGGGGAAAGAAAGTAAAATAAAATAAAATAAAATACAGCTGAATTCTGAAAGAGTTGCGCGACCCCGAAAATGGGGGATCGGATCCCCATAAACTGACATAAATCAGGTGCATTAATCAAATAAATCTGGCGGGGCTTTCGGGCCACTGAATTACCGAAACATTGACATGAACATGTGTTGCCCCGAAAGAATCTTGTGGAACCATCACAGAAAAAAGCCCTGACATTTAAATATTTAAATTTAGACTAAAACATGTCGATAGATAGATAGATTTGCTCCGATAGTAGAAACTGTAATAACAAAATATTCCACATTTTGACATTCATATGAAAATATTTAATTTTATATTTAAAATAAATATATTTCATATTTAAATAAAACTAGTAGCTGCTTACTAAATGAATTTAATTAAATGTCGTCTCGACTTTAAAAACCATTCAGGTTTATTTTGAAACGCACACATTTTCAAAAGCCACAAATATACTTAAACAAATTTAAATTTATTTCAGAAAACAATTTTTCACACACAAAAAGGTATGCAAAAAATCTATCATAAAATGTTTCGTTCTGAAATAATGAAATAGGCGTTCAAACACAATGTGTTTTTTTGCTCAAATTTGAAATTTGTTTGACTATTTTTACTTTTGAGGAACCTATTTATAGGAAAGTAAAAAACCGCATGCGATTTGGTGCACTTTCACTCACATTTTTTTCTACTAATTTATAATTCGCACAAATTGTTTTATATTTAGATTAATATATTTAGACCGCTTTAAAAATGCTTTTTTTAATCAAATTTCCTTACTTTTGTATAAACCGAATATTTCATTTAAATACGGTTGAATTTCCTTCTATTGTGCCATTTTTCTCTGAGTGCTTAGGGGGTAGGGAGCATGGGGAAATATATAGCGTCATATTAATTATGAATCAATTTCCCGACGCCCTACTCTATCATCATCTTGTCGGGCTGTCGTGGCTGCTCTGTTCTGTTCTGTTTAGTCCCTCCTGTTATGACTGGCAATTTCCTCGTCTGGCAGCAATCGCTCCCAACATACACTTATCTTATCTATCCAGCTTGATCTATAATGACAACTTGAACGCGCTAACAACTCCTTAACCCAATTATATTGCCCACACTTATGGGTGTGCACAATTTCAAGTGTTTCCCGTTTTCCATGGAGTTCGGTTAGAGAACGAGCCACCATTACTGGACCTGGGTGGGAGGAGCAGGACCACCCCTATTGAATGGATTTACGCACACCACACACACACACACACACACACACACACACACAGACAGAGACAAGAACATAGATACAACAAAAACACTGTTCATAGAACTCAAAGAGCATGACGCTTTACCCGGAGACTCATTTGCGTTTGCGTTTGCGGATTGGGCTGGGGCTCTGGATTTCGGACTTTCGTTTTGCAGCCGTAATACCAAGTGCCAGAGGGACGGACTGACGGGCAGATAGACAGTGCCGGGTGTGTAGGCGGAGAGGGAGGCAGGGGCAGGGGCAGGGGCAGTGGTAGTGGCAACCAAAATGCTTTTGTCTAACTTGAGTGAATTATGGTCAGCGGTTGGTTGGTCGGTTGGTCGGTCGGTCGGTGGTTGGGCGGCGCCGGCGGTTGTTGCCTGTTTGTTTCGGGCAATTTCCGTACAATTTGCCATGTTGCACGATGTTGTTGCCGCTCCGGCTGTTGCTATATACATATATATTTTTTGGTTTTTGTTTTTGTTTTTTTTTTGGGTAAATTCGCTCAGGGAGAAACAGTTGAAACGCATTATAGGAACGCAGATCTGCGGTCACAAACTACTTATGGATTCAATTGAGCATGGCCGAGGGGTGGGGTGGGGTGTAGTAGGGTAGTAGGGAAGCAGCGTGGAGTGGGAGTGGGAGTGGCAGAGGCAATGTGGAATGGGAAGTGGCAAGTAGGAGAGGCGCACGAGGCATGTGGCAAGAGGTTGCCAGCTGACGCTCCGTTGCCTCGCTACAAATTATGCCTTCAAAATTAAATGAAATGTTTGTGGATTGGGGAATTTCGTGGTTGTGGCACCCGAGAGATGGCTGCTAGATGGGGCTGGGGCAGGGGCAGGGGGCGGTTTCTTGGGCGAAATTATAAATTCTTATCATAACGCTACTTATCGCGGCATGCGGCGTGGGGCGTGGGGCTGTGCCCCAGCTGCACTTTACTTTACTTACCATCTTGTCGGCTGCCCCAGCCACTGACGGACGTGGCCAGCACCAGCATTAGCAGCGGGCCAAGCCAACTTTTTGTTGATGTCATGCTGTTGCTCCTCGTCGTTGTCCTGGCGGCGCACTTGGGCGTTGGCGTGGGGGTGGGGGTGAGGGTGTGGGAGTCGGATGAGGCTTTGTTTCCCTGCAGGAGCAGCTGCTGCCACAGGAATATCAGCCACGTAATGCTGCTGCTGCTGCTGCTGCCGTTGCTGCTGCTGCTGGCAAGTTGCTGGGGCTCTCCATTCTGCTGCTGCTGCTGCTGCCGCTGCTGTTGTTCCTTCTCTCGCTCCAGACTAATATCACCGTTATAGTTAAAGCACCTACATTCATCATACTCATAGTCATTCTCCTCCTTAGCCTGCTCCTCCTTATCGTCATCAGCAGGAGTAGATGCTGCTGCTGCTGCTGTTGCGACTGCTGCTGCGGCGTCTTCATCATGCGGCAGCTCTGCGCCAGTTGTGCCCCGTGCCACCGTGGCCACCTTGGCCACCTCTGTTCCTGTCGTTGCTTGCGAATTGTATTCTCTCACTGCTGTTGTTGCTGCTGCTGCACTGCTGATTGGATTTACCTTGGCCAGTGTGGCTGCAGACGCATGACTTGGTCTTTCGCGTCGCATTCGCTCACGTCGCCAGCATCGCTGGTCCGACGCCGTCGCCGTCAGCGTCGCCGCCGCGGGTTCCTGCTGCCTGTGCTGGCCACATTCCAGGGCTCTGCTGCCACCCACAACAGTTGGCAAAACTAATTGCAACGTCTGTCCGAGATCGGTGCAACCATGTTGCTGCTGCTGCTGCTGCTGCTGCTGCCGCTGCAGGAATTTCCCGGCTCTTGTCGGTGACGGTGCACAGAAGACGGACATTGTTGCCGTTCCCGTTGCTGTGGTTCTGGCCGCAGTTGTGGCTGTTGCTGTGGCTGTTGCTGTGGCTGTGGCCGTAGATGGTGTCAAAGTCGACGCTGAAGCATGTTTATCATAATTTTTATATTCCCAGTAATGCTGACAACAGCAGCTGCCGTGGCAGCTCCTCCTGCTATCGCTCCTCGTCTGGCTATGGCCATGGCCATGGCTATGGGTATGGCTGTGGGTCTGACTCCGACACTGGCTGCCGGCCGCAGGCACATGCTTACATGGATAGCAGAAAGGCGGTAAATAGATTAACGACGTTGTTCCTGCTCTCGTCTTGGATGTGGATGGGGATGTGGATGGGGATGTGGATGAGGATGTGAATGTAGATGCGGATGTGGACGTGGACGTGTTCCCGCTGAGGCCCGCCGCTATCCTGTCTGCTGGCTGCATTTGTTGCCGGTGCTGATGCTCCTGGTGCGCCGTATCCTGTGGGGCAAGAGACACGAGACAAGAGTGGAATATTTTATTATTATAATGTACAAAAACATGCTGTGCTGTGCATTGCTGTGCTGTGTGGCACAGCCAAGCAAATATGATATAAGGTGGCAAAAGGCAAGCTCTGGCGACTGTCCCGGCCCGGATCGGCCCGAATTTGAATTTTAAATAAAGCGCCACCGCATCGTCCCAACGACTCGACGCATATATAAATAATCCCCACAAAATTCATTGTTCATCGGATGGCACCCAAATACAGTTGCCTGCCCCACAAAGAATACCAAAACTTCCTCGGCGGCGCATTAAAAAGCAATAAAAATAAATATGGGCTCTGGGAAAGCCGAGAGACGAGACTCCAATCGAAATAAAATGCCCGACGACGCGTAAATCAAAAATCACGCGCTATAAAAAAATTAGACAAAATTTATACGCATCGATATATTGGTATACAAATGTCTGCAGCGCCTCCTCCCCCCACCACCATGGCCATAACCTCATCAGCGCCTCTTCCGCTATTATATTTTCCTGCATTTAGCGCCTCCAGCCAGATAGGGGGAAAACAAACCGAACCGAGCCGAACCGAAGCGAAGCGAACGGAACCCCAAACAACCACTTGAGAGCTTCTTTGGATTCTGCTGCTGCGTGTGCCCCAAGCGGAAAAGACGAGTGCAGACCGACCACCAGCACGAGGGTCAGTCTTAATTTCCATATCGCATGAGAGCTTTTTCAGCTACATAATGAACACAGATACATACATATGTACTTAAATGCGAGTGTATCAATTGATCAAAACTCAATTGGTTACGCTCTTGGTTCGTTTGGATCAGCGGTGCTCCAGCTCCCCTTATTGCTGCGCGATTTTGTCTTCGAAAAGTGCTACAGAGAATGCCCGAGAATGCAAAAACAAAATACATGCCCTGTGCATGACGGGGCAGTTTGATTTTTGATTCAAGACTGGGAGTGCAAAAACAAAATACAAGTCTGTACGAGTTGCTGTTCGACTCGAAACTGAGACCTGAGGCGGATGGGTTGGTTTTTTCGTATATTGTTGGACTGCTCCCTGCTTCACACTATACGAAGAACAGGTAAGCGAATAGACCCAGAAAAATGTGTCGTATCTTCGTTGTAACTTTTCCTATCGAATGCTCTTCTGTTGAACGTCTTCAATCTGTAGAAGGGGCGTCGACGTGGAAACGACTACAGACTTTAAGAATTTCCTTCGAGCTGGGAAACTGTTTAACATTCGCTCTGCCAACTTTTCCAATCGATAATATACATACATGATAAATTGAAACACACTTTCAGGGTACAAGCACAAAAAGGTTTAGAATTTTCCAAAAGCCCTTCCCGATCCAAGAGTCTCAAGAGTCGGCCGCCCATGATGTGATGGGATGTGTGTCCCATGCATTATGTCACGAAAGTTTCGCTCAAGAATTCCGAAGGCACCAAAGAATCTAAATCAAAGGCCGACATTCCCCGCTCAGCGACCGACATCCAAGCCCGTGCGAGGAGGGGGGGGAGGAGGAGGAGGAGGAGGAGGCATAATGCAATTTTGATGTTGTGTAAGCGCTCCTCTTAGCCCATCATCTATGCTAATTAAGTTAATTAAAAAGTACCAGCAAAGTATTTGCACTTGGCCAACTTCACTTCACGTCATAATCAAAGTGGAGGCGGCGCATCGAATGGAAAATGAAGCCCAAGTCATGTCAAAATGCTCTTAAAAAGCCGAAGCCCCATTCCCATTCCCATCATCTCCATCTCCATCTCCATGCTGATGAGGGAACTGGCGATGACGATGACGATGGCATACAGTGGAGAGTCTTTATTTTAAAATGAAAATGGAGAAAAAGCTGACAAAAAAAAAACGAGGCCAATTATAAGCTTCATCATTAATTTGAATAAAATTAATTTCCCCCCACACACACACACATACACATAGAGCAGGAAAATGCCACAAAAGAAATGTGCCACAATAAGAATGAGAGAAATGCCCCAAGAGGAGGGACTGTGTTGGACTGTGGCACAAACGGACTGAAGGACAGCGGGACAGAAGGAGGCGGAGACGGAGATGGAGGCACGAAATGACAGCAGACGGTGGCAAATAAAACATTTAGGCGGAATTATAATTTTACTTTGCTTATTTATAATTTACGTTTAAAATGTGAAACACCTGACAGCTAAAGAGAATTTATGTTTGCATGTTTTCCATTAATTTATTTTTCCAAGGCGCACGGCGCCCCCTTCCCACCCCCCCTTCCAAGGAAGAATGCCCAAGACCAACTCGAGACACGGCACTGCACGAAAATGCACAGAGCCCCGCACAGAGGCCCGAACAGCAGGGGTTAGTGAAAGGGAAGACGGGGCACAGGCAGCGGTAGAGGCAGCGGTAGAGGCAGAGGCACATTTTGCTATCACGTTTGGACTATAAAACAGAAACAGCCACAGCCACAGAGCTACAGAGCCGTCCTGATGATGTTGTTGATGACGTGGAGCGGCGCTACGAAGCAGCCGCCAAAAATGGCAAACGGTCTACCCAAGACACGGGTAGTCTCAGGTCCCATCCCAGCCAGAGGAGCACCAGCCACAGACACTGCCAGAGACAGCGACAGAGACGGAGACGGAGACCTGGAGACCCGGAGCCCGGAGACGTCTCGACGCAGTGCAAAAACTTGTCAAGTAAATATAAACGAAATATGTGGCACGGCACCCGTTCTCCGTTTCGTTCTCCTTTTACTTGCTTTATTTTATTCCCATTTTATTATTATTTTCGCCCCGGACTGGCTAGAAGAAGATCCCACAGACGCCACAGCAGCAGCAGAGCAGTAGAGCAGTGGAAGTGGCAGTGGCAGTGGCAATGTGGCAGAACCAGCAGCAGCCGAACACATAAAAAATATTTTTATGCAACATTTTTATGATTTCCGTCTGGCTGTGACAGCGCAGCGCGGCTTGGCCACAAAGAAACATTGTCCGTTTCCCCTTGCGCCGTTAACCATATAACGTATACCGTATACCGTATCGTATACCCCCCGCATCCCATGTCCAAAATATCTCCTGCTTCACCTGCTTTCAATTAAACGACACTTTTCTTTTATGCGACGGCTTATTTCTCATTACGATTTCAGTTTATTCTGTATTCTGTTCTGTGTTCTCTGTTTTCCCCTTTGTTTGCGCTCAATGCTCATTTCTTTGCGAGAAAATTGCCGATTCCCCGATTCGCCGCTTCAGAATTGAAATTCGGAAATTGCGACTGTCTGCTGGGGTTGTGGCTGGTGTGTTGACGGCCTGCTGATGTTTCTTCACAAAAGGGGGTTAGGGTAATGGCAGCCGTCTCCCTGCTCCCTGCTCCCTTGTCTCACTTCATCAATCATTAATTTCGTTTATTTTTAGTGAAAATAATCACTTTGGGCAACATATGTGACCGAGCAGCAGCGGCAGCGTTTCGCATGTGTTTGCCGAATGCCGTGACTCGGGCGGGGGCAGGAGGATTCGAGCTGAACGACAAAGAGTCTGGAAGATGCGCATGGTCCGAAACACCTCCGTGCAATTATCAAATGGACTATGTCCCAATCCCACACCCATGCCCAAGCCCATACCCAATCCCAAACCCAATCCCTGGGTTCCGTTGCGTGTTTTGTTGGGTTAATGTGTGTGAAATGACTTTATTGGTTTTCAGGTGGCATTGTGTGGGTCTGCCTCTGCCTCTGTCTCTGGGCTTGGGTCTGGGTCTGGGGTTTTCGGTAAATGATGGCCTTGCTTTTATGGACACATGTGTATCGAGTGCCAAGGGCGGCCAGACTGGGGTTAAGTGCGGCTTAGATGGGGATAATAACGCAGACATTCAGAGAGCTTTTCCAACAGAAAACAATTGCTGAGCAATTTGTTCACATCTGATATTTAGTGGTAGATACTGTTGTATACTCGTATCTTATATGTATAGCCTTGCTCTCCATTTTATATCGAAAAAATCAATTTCAGAGGAAGACGGCTTATAGATTTATTTGCGATTGTATTTTTCCTACAGTTCTCAAATGAGAGTGGGTTGTTATAGGGTTGATTTATATTTTTCAAGCTGTGCAATATTCCTTTCAAACATCTTATTACAACCCATAATATTTTTGTTTTTTTCTTTGCTATAATATTGGAAAATTAAGCCCTGTGTTTTTCGTAATTGAATCTGTAATTTGAACAACGGTATTACAGAGTACTATAGAATATTTTCATATTGCAAAAAAAATACATAATCATTCGTGGCGATTGGCCTTTGTTCGGTTCATTCGTAAAAGTCTGTTTGCTTATGGAAAATTTTATACAGCGAATCAATGTAATTTGCATCATTCCACGAATGTGAAACAGTTGTTTCCACTCATCGTATTTGTACTTCAGTAATCTATTTGAATACACATATAGTCGATACTGGCGGCACACGTAATGCAAGATGGTGACACAGCTGTCCCACCGGATGGATACCTGAGTGTTTGCATTCATACTCGGAACCGTTATCTCACATTTGCCAGCGTTTCGCACAACCGAACGCTTCCTCAGAAGTGTCGGAATCTTTGCTCATTTCAGTGACTAACCACTAGCCCACTCCTATCGCTTTTCCAGTGCAACATACAATTGTACTATGCCATGAACAAAAATGAACAAAACTGAACAAAAATGAACAAAAATAGAAAATTCTCACACACACGCGGGCAGATACATATGCATAGATACGGAGTACGCACAACTTTCCACACCCAAATCCCACACGCACCTCGAGCTAAATTAGTCAACAACTCCGTAGTGAAAGAGGCGGAGAGACAGAGCTAGAGTCGGAGTCGGTGTCGGAGCCGGAGCCGGAGTTCCGTTCCCGGGGCAATTCTCCTAATGCAATACATTTCCGCTATGCTGCGGGCTGCGGGGTTGCTGGGTTGCTGGGTTGCCTGGATTGCCTGGGCGCTGCGCTATCGGTTGAATCATGCATACCAACATGATTTTTATCTATAGTATGTCGATAACATACGGAATGGACGCGCTGGCTGTGGAATGGGGGCCTGGACAGAGTGCAATTGCAGCGGTGCGCGCACCTCATTGAACTTTTCAGACAAACACAATTTGTCCGATAAGGAAAAAACGTCTACACGACACCCGGGACGAGGCGGCAGGGCACACGAGGCTAGGCGGAAGGTGTGTGTGTGTGTGTGTGTGTGGAGGGTATAGAGAAGGGGTGGCTTGGTTCGGAGGCGGGGTTGAAGCGGCCGGTCGAACGGCGCGCGCACTAATGGCCACCATTAATAATTGAAAAACTGAAACAGTCGGAGCATGTGAGGAGTAACCGGAGGAGGCAGAGCTGGATGGTGCCCCATCGTGGGGGGTGTAGATGGAGATACAGATACAGTGATGATACAGCGTGGTGGTGGTGGTGAGCGAGAGGCAGAGGGAGGGCTAGGGGTCGACAAAAATCTATAACCAAAAAAGTTATGAATAAGCGAGCAAGCCAGCCAGCCAGAGAGGAGGGGAGGCGAGGCGAAGCGAGAGCAGCGCCAGGCCAGGCCAGGCCAGAGCACGAGAACCGAGAGTCAGTCGAAAGCTACAAACCTGTTCTATGCTGTTTTCGTTGTTGTTGTTGTTGTTGTTGTAGCTGCTGCTGCTATAGTTGTAGTTGTAGTCCATGGCGACTCCAATGGGCTGCCGATGCTGCGACGCTGCAGCGACGTCGACAACGACACGGCGACAATGTTGGAGCTCCTCTTCTCGTTCTCCTGGTTATACTCGTTCTTATTGCTGCTGCTGCTGCTGCTGCTCCTTGATGATGATGATGAAAATGCAGCAACAGCAACGTCCAAGTCCAAGTCTAAGGGTATCGCGTGCGAATCGTAGCCAACCAGCATTGGAAAATTTACAAAAGTCCCTCTTCGGTTGCTTTTGGTTGGGAAGTTTCAGTTTTGTATCTGTATCTGGGCTTATTGTTGGTGTGATTTTTAGACGAATTTTCCGCTGCAGGGCAGCAGCCAGAAGAATCGCAAACGCGCACGAACCGAAACTGAGACTGAGACTGCGACTGCGAGTGAGTCTGGCACTGTGACTACTCTGCTCGTGGGTCGTGGTCGTGGTCGTGCAGCAGGGGGAGGCGCACACAATATTGGAGCAAGGTGTTTCCAAACACACAGAGAGCACCGAAACGAAACCGATGGCAAATATTCTCGCCGTGCTCTGAACTGCGCAAAAGCAGAGCTAACGCTGGCTGGCTGGCTCGCTGGCTGTTGAGAGCTGAGCTAAAGTTTCTGCTGCTGCTGCTGCTGCTGTCGTTGCTGCTGAGAAGACATTTTTGTTGGGGCTAGCATGCGAAGCTCCACCACCGTTTGCACTGGCTAGATTACGTCTGCCGCTGGGGGCCGTCACCGTCGACGCCGCCGCCGCCTGCTCTCTGCCGAGCTGCTTCGGCCGCCTGCCCGCCTGCCTCTGTGTCAATCGAATTAAATGGAGAGCAGCAAACTGAGTAATTGGGGTTTAGATATTTTTCCACAGCTAGACAAAGTTCGGTTTCTTTTGCACATTTATTAATTGAACGAATTGAAGCAGATGAAGTTGTTTGTTGTTTGTTGTTCGGTGGAAAACGACTCGGGGAGCACGCAACCCAACGCGACACACTCACACACTAGCACCCACCACTGGCACACACTGGCAGACGTCGTTTTTTTCAAGGTATACAAAATTCTGCACACCACAGAGTAATTTTTGCAGTTTTCTCGCCTGTGTTTCTTTCCCAATATCTTTTCCAATTGAACTTCGTTCTGGCGTGGCCTGGCTCGGATGGGAAAAAACCTTGAACTCCGCCGTTCTCGGATCCGTTTTGCGTTGCAAGGCAATTTGATTTGCACCCGATTTTCACTGAATAGTCGTTTCTCTTTGTTTTATTGAATTTTCTTCTTTGGACCGACGACGCGCTCTCACGGACGGGACGGGCCGAGCACAGAGCCCAGAGCACAGAGGGCGATACACACACAGCACAGAAGAGCACAGCCACGGGTCGGGTCGCCGCTGTGAGCTGAGCGCAGCGAAAACTTCTGCTGCAATACACAAATTTCTTTCTTGTTTGCAGCGCCAGCGCGCCGCGCACACCACCTACGAGAGCTAAGAAAATAGTATCTATGGGATGTGTGTATCTACGCGTGACGCGCGAGATACGACCGTTCGGTTCGGATTTTCGGTTTGAATGACGACGACCACGACCAGCAGAGCGACAGTCTGATAAAGAGAGGCATAGAGAGAGTGCAAAAGAGAGAAAGAGTGAGTGATAGAATGGCTATCGATAACCGTTTCCCACCACCGATAATACAAAGCATTTTATTTATTTATTTATTCATTTAAATCATAACTACAAAATCAATCATTAAATCCATCAAATTATTATAATAGACAGCAAAATTACACACGAACTGTCAAAATAATAATTCAAACTCGATATCGATAACATTTTTAAACGACAAATATCGCTTTACAAATTTGAGTTGAACAGCAATTGGCGGCAAATAAAATACCCAGGTTCGTCTTTCTTTTAATCCTATTGATTACTATATGTACATAATCCAATTGAATTTGTTGACCAACTTTTACCGTTATATGTATATGCCTACGTTTCGGCCTTAGTCATATTTGTTTACAAAAGATACGAACACATCCACTAGTGCTTGTACAGTGAGCGAAACAAGTTTACGAAAAACTTGGCTTGGCTCTTAGCTTATTATAAGCAACCCCGAAGCATGATCCACTTACAAATCACTTGAAAATCCAAAAAAAGGCCATAGTTAAATAATCCAATAGTATGAGATTCCTTTTTTCCACTAAAAACTCGTTTATATGTACGTAAACTTTGTTAGCCCACTATGAGAGTGGACCAGTGAATGGGGGATACAAATGCGTGCAATGGCAGATTAATATGCCGCTCTTAAGGAATTTATGAGACAGACTCTTCACGATGCTCGAAAGCTGAATCAGCTTTCTTGTCCACTCCACACTTCGCCTTGTTCGCCTGTCCCAATACCGATTTGTATATACCAGACCGCACAAAGTGTGCACAAGGAATTAGCAGGGACTGGTCTGGTTGAGATGCTGTATGCAATATCAATTTACGGACTGGCCAGGCCACAGAAAAATAACAAAGGCTTGTTGATACAAACGTTCGTTGGATGACTTACTGATAGCCCCCACCCCACATGGGAATGGATCCGAAAGAGCTGAGAACTCATCTTACAAAGAACTTCAGTCATAACGATGCTTAAGCGGAAATTGCGAAAGAATATAGCATTTTCTGAAAGCTGCTAAAAAAAGAAAACATTACCTTCCGAGGGTTTTAGATTGGTTACAGGAATCTCGGCAGATAGTCAGTAAATTGGAACAAAAAGGGACTATAAAAATGTATATATTAACCTACCTTTTGATAAAAAGATAAGAACTATACTACTATATTTATGACGTACATATTTCGATAGAAATGCCTACTGAGATATAATCAATGATCTCATTGAAAAGGATGCTTATTACAAATATGTACATATGATATGTACATAGGTACATTAAATTAAATTTGAGAAACTAAGATTATTAGAGAATCAGAAAATGGAATGGAATCACTATTGGCGTACGATATAAATCAATAAGCTAGTGGTGCGTAGAGTTCTTGGGTCTGTGCTACTTGGAGCTGGGGGTCGCCTGCTCTGGCTCCTTCTCATTTTTTCTATCCTTTTTTTCCGGAGACTGGGCTTCGTGATTGTGCTTCTGGTTCTTGATGACCAGCTCTCCAGTGGTCGAGCAGGTGATGATGCGAGCAGCGCAGCGCAGATAGCGATTTCGGGCACAGAGCCAATAGGTTTTGGATCCACGTGAGTTGTTCCGGTAGTATTCGAATCCGCCCATCAGCAGTTTGGGCTTACCTTTGGTTCCCTTGACAATCATGATTCCTCTCTTACGTATAATCTCTGCAAGAAATACAAAATTAAAAGCTAATCAGTTGGGATTTTAACAAGAGAAACGTACTAGACTATGGAAACGCATTCCATCCGCGATTAATTACATTCATTACCTGTCCTGTTTGTATCGCGACCATATTATGTATCATATGTACACATTTAACATCTATAACTATTTTTTGATTTACTTTTTTATACTTATATTTCTTGAAAAAAATATATGGTTATCCTTAATTATATTAATTATTATTATACTTCATAAATGCTGGAAAATATCAAGAATCAAACATTTCAAACTATAACTACAAAACTATATGAAACACTTTCATCCAACGATTATAAAATATATAGGTAGAAAGGCAAACAAGAATCATTTCCATTTTATTTTCTATTTTGGCTATGGCTCGTGTCACAGGTGCGAATGCTTTGCAAATTTGATACGGTACACCTCCTGGCCGCTTTTCAGCTTGTGGGTGGTGGCCCGCACCTTGCAGTTGGCACTCCGGTAGCGGGCACAGCGCCAGTTGACGCTGTTCTTGAGCTTGCGATCCATTACGAACTCGTGCCTGTCGATAATTAGTTTCAGCTTCTTCTTTCGGGTCCTGGTGAACGAAGCCAAATGTAAAAATTCTGAAAGGTAGAAACACATTGGATTAGTGGTAGGGTCTGGGATCGGTGGACAATCTGGGTGTGTGTTCGAATGAGGACCTTACATTAAGAGGTGTTTACAATTGGGTTTATTGGGTCTGAAATCAAGCTGAGATCAAAGCATACAGAAAGAGTTTAGTTTAAGGTTACAAATTAAATCTATTTCTGCCGACAGCCAGGAAATTGCCTGGTTGCCTGCGTGCGTTGGCAGTGGGGGCATGGTTATGCTTGCTCGAATGAATAATCTGTCCCCAAAGCGTGTGGACCCGACCATGGCACTTGACATGGGTGGTGTACTGGGTGCATCGCCAGTATATCTTGTTGTTGACGATCTTCTCTCGGACATAGGAATATCCTTCGTGCAGCAGCAGCGTGCGCCCCTTCTGGCTCAAGCTGTAGTTAAACCCTGAAATTAATAAAAATTAAAAAAACTTTGTAAGTATAAAATCGTGGATAAATTAAATGCTGATTTATGGCCTACAAAGAAATAGATTTTAGATGATTTTTTCATTTTGTTTGGCCTTAACAAAGAATTTAGTTTCGATTTATTCTTAATAATTGATGGCTTTTCGCTTTTCTCAAATTTGCACATAATTCTACGTTCTCTTCCTCTCTCTCTCCCTTTAGATGGAGTCATGGGTCAGTTCCTGCAGTTGCTGGACCTCCTCCTCGTGGAGATCGAAGCCGACGGCGTTCCCAATTCCACATTCCAGCTTGGCGGTCATCTGACGGGGCTCCCTGAGCGTCTGCACCTTACTGGAGCTGTACTTGTTGCGCTTCAGCTCGGCGTGCATGTGGTCCGCCTTGGCGATGATAAACTTAGGGGGCGACTCCTTCAGCATTGTGATGCGTGCGGGGCACTTGAGCTTCTTCGTGGCCATCGAGCTGCAGCGCCACAATATCTTCTTCTTGTTCTCGCTCATGATCAGGAAGCGTATGCCGTTGGCCATGATGGCGGGTCGCCCGCGCAGCGATTGCGTGAAGAAGACAAGTACATCCTCCGGATTGGGCACCTCATCGCTGGCCAGCACAACTGCAAAAAGGAAACGGAATGCAAAAATGGGAATTAGTGTCAGTGGAATGGGCCATTTGGGAGCAAACACACAAAAGTAAGTGGACACGTCGGACGCTCCTCGTTTGCACTCGGTTCAAGTTTCTGAAGATTTTATTTACAGCTCAAAGAAGGCCAATGTGATTATAGCATGATAGGCTTAGCACTTAAATTACATATTGAACAGCTCCATATCCATTGCCTCGGGCAGACTCCTCACGCTGGCGACCACAGGCGTCGTCCCCCCCTGCTTCGACTTGCGATTCTGCCTGATGTGACGGTGCTCGTGTATCTGGCGGAAGTCCCTGGTATTGGTCTTGCTCATGCAGATGAGCACGGGACAGCGTGTGGGGCGGTAATACCAGTGACAGCGCCAGTACAGATTGGTCCGATTCGTGTTGTTTCGGAAGAACTTCATTCCGTCCAGCCAGAGCAGCTGGCCGCCGCGCTTCGATACTGAGAACTGGATGTTGGGATGGCTGCCCCTGTAGTCGCCTCGGCCATGGATCGAAACTGAAAGCAAACGAGAAGGCAATGATACATGTTAGTATGGGTTCTGTGAGGTTCTGTAAACAGCATCTTCTGTGGGAGACAAGAGATTACATTCAGTTACGTATCAACGTATTCAATTATTAAAAGACGACTTGACATTGGTTTCCTTTAATACACAGAATTGCACACGCTTATCAACTAAGTAGCTAAGAATCTATATCCCATCTAGAAGTCAAAGCAGGGCTTCGATTTAAAATTGCGGAGTGGCGGTGGTGGCCGCGAAGAGGTCGCCTGTGGCGCTGACAAATCAGGTTCGGTCTCCGAATCGGGCTTTTCATTTGGCTCTGGATCAGGCTCTCGAACTGCCTCTGATTTGGGATCCCCATCGGGGTCCAGATCAAGCTCTCTCTCGGTCTCCGGATCAAGCTCCCGTTCGGTCCCGTCCTCAAGGTCCTGCCCATCTGGTTCTCTGCCAGCCACTGCGCCGGGCAGCGGCTTAATCTCAATATCATTGCTTTCCATGTGCTGGTGCTGGTGACACAGTCGCAGTATCAGCGTCGACTCGTCGTGTATGGCTATGGCGGGACAGCGTTCTTTGTAGTAGTTTCGGCACTTCCAGTACTGCAAGTTGCCCCGCTTCTTGTTGCGGAAGAACCGGAAGCCGTTGATGACCAGCAGCTTGCCGCCGTTCTTCTTGGAGTCCGCAAAGTCAATGTGAAAGGCTGTGGGTGAGAGAGGAGAGCCCGAATTAGTAGAATATCAAGGTGTGCACAGCAACAGCAAGACTTAGCCTAATCTTAGACTAATTCCACATCGAATTAGGATTCAACACAAATTGATTTATTTAAAAATAGCTGCTAGTCCATCCACCAGACAAAATTTGTGCGTTGGACAGTTAATGACTTAGGGCTAGGCTTAGGTAGATCTCTTTTCCCTCTTGATCATCTTGGGGGATATTCTCGAACACTCTTCCAACAGGGACAACTGCTCGGTAAGGCTCTTTTGGGGAAATTTGCGACTGTGATCGTGGTCAAAGCTGCACTTGATGACGCGCGATTGGCCGTTCTTGTCCAGCTCGGTCACAACTCTGGATCGACACACAGTCACATCCTGAGTGATAGACAGGCAATTATATATATGATCAGTTTCAATGCCGTACTACTGTAGGAAATACAATACGCACCTTTTTGGAGCAGATCCAGTAAGTGCGCGTGGCAGAGCTACGATTCTTAACGAACTTCTCGTCGTGATGCAGCAGCACAGTCCTGCCGCGTTGTCCTTTTCCAAAAACGGCCAGCTCTGCAAAATGTTCAAGAATGGAATTAGTAAGCGGTATGGTAGGGTCCCTTAAATGTATGATTTTTTCTATGAAAATATGAGGGGGGCTAAATCGAATCATAAGACTAACGCTCAATAAGTTTATTTGATCATTTTAAACAATTTTCAAGTTCTACTGATGATTATGTACACCCGAAATGGCCACATAGGTGGGCTTGGTCTGGTGTGTTATCATGTGCGCGCTACAAAGCCTGTCGCAGCAGCCCCAGTAGATGTGGTCGTCATAGATGGCACGACGCTTGTACCGCATTCCGTCGTACATCAGGACATCACCACCTTTTGTGCGCTTGTAGCGAATTCGATCCCAGTCGTCCAGCGTGCGAGTACGCGCCTGCTTGCGGGCCGGGCCACAGCGTATGCCCTGCGGACCCGATCCCAAAGTCTTGGGTAAAAAGCTCTCATTGCCATAGTTGCCCATAATATTCGGATCGAGTTCCACGAACACTGCAAGAGAGATAAAAAAAGAGAAGGGAAAAAGGTTAATAAAAGTACTTGTAATACATAATTTAGTACAAATAAAACTACAATGGCACATTATTACAAAAAAAAGTATTCATATATTTAAAGCTAATTAACAAACATGAAATAAATAAATATTAATCACCAGCCACCATTAAAGCCTTCAAGCCAAAATAATAAAATTCAGCTAAACAGAAATAAAAAATATTAAGTTAAAATGCGGTTCTTTTAAGGGGGGAGAACTTACCTGTCTTCTGCCAATACACCAGTCCAGGATACAGGATTTACTATATTTTACTATATGTGATTGAGAACCAGAGACTGATTTCAATATTTATTGGAAATAAGCTATTATTAGTCTAGTTATTATTTAGGATAATGCTGTGCTTAAGTTAAGCAGTCACTCAGCTGTCGGTAGCTGTCTAAAACTACGTGAGTATCTCCGTTACTGGTGATTGTGCACACCACTTATGTCGTAGCGGGACTGTCCGCTGGGCAAGACATGCGTTATGATCCGAGAGCGGCATTGCTTGCGCCACTTGCTGCACTTCCAGTAGACCTTGTCCTTGTAGGAGGCATTGCGCAGATAGCGATGTTCGCCGCAATGGAGGACACAGGTTCCGGCGGGTGTCCTGATGTACTGCACATCGCTCTTGGCGAGTCGCACGCGCTTTACAATATTAATATTCTGTGGCATGAAGGATCGCTTCGACAGGGTCACCATCTCATAGGGCACTGAAAGGCAGAGGAAAATGTCACAGATTAGTGGTATATCGATGGTGAATGCATGCTTTATCTTCTGGTTATCCTCTTCTGCAATGACATAACAGCCTACGTATACAGATATTAATTTTATTTTAGACATTATAAAGTAATCCCTAATTTCATTTTATGGCTAAAGGCTGAGCTTCGTTTCGCATCGACTCATTGCAGAGATTGCAAGTCCTCGATGCTTAGATTGAGCGACCGCAGCTCCAGCGTGAGATCCTCGTTGTGCGTTTCTGTTTTGATGAAGCCGGGCATCGGTTTGCCCGCCTTGCAGCGCACCTTGGCCAGCGGACTGATCAGGGACAGGCGCTTCTTTCGCTCCATGTTCTGGCAGGTGTGGTGACAGGACTCCAGCACAATCTTGTGCACGCCATCGACTACGTTGGTCACAACGCGAGCATTGCACTTTGTGCTTCCCTGCATCGAAAACAGAGAGTCAGGGTACTGTCAGGGTTTATAGTTATAATTTAAAAACAATTATTGATAAACTGGTTGATAATAAGCACTCTAGAGTATTGTCTATAATCATAGACTCACCTTCTTGGAGCAGATCCAATACGTTTTCAGGTTACTGCGACGATTGCGCACATAGTTGTGGCCATTAAATGCCAACAGCTTGCAGCCGCGCTGTCCTCGGATGAAGGTGAGCAGACTGTGCTTGATGATGCCCTTCATGTCGTCCAGATCGGAGAATCCTGCAATGATGGCAAAGGAGTGTTTAGTTGGGCTCTATGGAAAAGGGGCCGGCGCACACGCGTAAGCATAAAATACAATTTGGTTTCTTGGGGCAACTCTTTGTATTATCTATTAAATATTAAATATATATATTTATTTTTCTATACTATTGGCGGTGCACCCGGGTCACGGGGGCGATGCTTGCTGAACTATAGTTAGGACTACGTCTAGTAGGGCGGATGGTTGTGCTCATCGCACTTGATCGTGACGTCGTGATCCTGCACGGTCACCACGCGCGCCTTGCACTTGTGGGCGCCAGCCCGGGCACAGGACCAATAAGTCTTCGTGCCCGTCGACTTGTTCCTTGTGAAGGTAAAATCACCGATCTTCAGCTTTCGGCTGCCGCGAAAGCCTGTGATGTACGAATAGTATGAGACGGAATCTGCGAATGGTAAGGAAACAGAAAGGTGTTAGTACAATGATCCTCGGGCGCCTGGGATAACAGAGACCTTATGCCTAGTATGCAAAGAGAGACGGCAACAGAAACTAAAACTGAAACTAGGGACAACTTGGCTAACTTGAATTTTATTAAGGCTGAAGTGTACATTAGGCTTAAGATTAGTCCGCTAAGTGGCTGCCTAGGGTGTGGCGAGTGGATCTGTCTTTGGATCGGACGGATCCTTGCTCCGATCAGCACGGGCAGCCGCCTCGGCCTTCTGTCGCTTCAGGGAGCCATATTTTCGCGCCTTGGTGATAACCTCGTGGTTGTGCTCGCTATTCAGTATCGTAAGGGTGTCCGATTTGGTTTTGAGCCGCGCCCGACACCTCAGCACGGCAAACTGAAAGAGGCAAATGGAAAATAGTTCGGGCTGGGTGGCACCACTGGTCGGGGGGAAAACTCACCTGGGAGCAGCGCCAATAGGTGACATCGTCGCGGCAAATGTGGCGATTGAAGGTGTGCTGTTTGAGCATAATTTGCCTGGTGCCGTACTTGCTGACGATGAAGAAGGGCGTGTTGGTGTTGACACCGGCAAGGGCCTCCGCCGTGCCATTGCCCAGCTCCATGGTCGTCTCGCCCACATCTACGCTGATGTGATAGTCGAACTTTGCTAGAATGGTAAGACGGGAGGGATGCGCAAGTTAGTTTTCTGGCAGCTGGCTTTTGTCGGGGTCGGACTCGGATTCGGATCGCAGCCGCCCCTCTCCTCACCGATGAGAAATAAAACACTCGTGGGCTTGATTTGTCAATTGTTTGGTTTACATTTGGGCAATATTTCGATTACTCTCTAACATTGGGTTGCTGTTAAGTCTAGGGCTAGGGCTAGGTCTATGGTGGAGCTAGGACTAGGGCTATATTATACATACAGATCCTTCTAGCACTAGACACAACAGTGCGCGGCATGTCCGTTGTGCTTGGTGAGGCGAGGCTTGCGGCTGAGCTCCACCAGGACATAGTGGGCCTTGCAGTTGGGCGTCAGGCAGTGGTAGTAGGTGCGGTACTGCATGGCGCGGGTTTTCTTGTACAAGCGTCCACTTATCGTCAGGAACTCGCCCTCGGGCGTTCGCTTGAACTTGACTGCGTCCTGCACGGACGACGCTGATGATGTTCCAGCTGCTGGGAAATGGTGGGAGATTCAGATGGAGTGGGTAAAGGGTGAGATGACACGATTTTGACATGGGAGCTTAGGCTAAGACAAATACAGCACAGCTAATAATCTACAATTATCGATTTTCGTTGTTTTTTCTTTTTTAATCACTTTAATATTGCGATTGCATTCAAAAGATGCCCTTAGAAATGAGCTTGGCGGGCACATTGTTGCCAGTGAAGCGGGGCATATGGTTGTGGTCGTTCTTGCCCAGCTTGATGCCTGCCCCCGTCTTAGTTATGGCACGGGCCGCGCATTTGTTCTCGTTCAGCCGCTTCCCGTTGCCGTCGGAGCATATCCAATTGACGCTGGCCTTGAAGCTGGCCTCCTTCTTGTACATGTACCCGTTGTGGACCAGGTTGTAGCCCTGCTTCTGGTTGCGCATGAAGAAGTATGGAGGCTTCTCAAGCCAGGCGCCCTTCGGCAGCACCGCCTCGAACTGGCCCAAAGTGGCTGCAATGGAATAAGGGTACGGATGGGCAACATACATAGAGTGGGTGCTTAGTGCTACTTAACCAAGAGAAAAACACACACACACAGCTTTGGGGGGATCAAATGGTTTATTTTCCAATAATCTACTAACATTGCTTAGAATAAATAAATCACTAAATGTACATACAGATGTAGGTAACGCGCGAATGGCAAAAGGAGACTCACCTGCGCATCGGGTGTCCCGTCCCGCCATATTTCAGGCATGGTCTGGCCCACGGATGCGGGACACTCGGTAACATGTGTGGATCAGGACATGGTATCCCTAACTTCCATTTTCAGTTAATTTTAGTAACTTTTTCCTGGGCTACAAAAAAACAAGAACAGAACGGCGTTCGCACATACACACACACACTTGCACTTCATCAGGCACATACACACGCTGTCGATTCCGCAGGACAATATAACACATATTTTCCACTCTCTACGTTGCCTTGGCACTGAAAAACACTAGCACATACACTTTTCCACACTTTTGAGGTATTTGGCAACCGATTAACTAACAGCTTCAGCATAAACAAGCCATTTCCAAAAACAAGCGAAAAAAATTGTTCATTAACTCGATATATCGACATGCGATAGTATCGGTGCGATATTTACGGAGTAAATTACATTGGAGATTACTTTTGTATACCTACTAAATAATCCAAAAAATTTCATAAAATCGGTTACTGCATTCGTTGGACAAGCATTTGATCAGTTCCCATATGTCCTTCCGTAGACGGGCAGTTTATAAACCCCTTACTGAGGAAAAAGAGGGTATGGACAACAGGCAAAACGACCTAGAAAATGCAACGCATTTAGGATAAAATCCACCCCATTTGACTTACATACCATGAGGACAGCCCTGTCCTGGAGAAACATCGTTGTCATCAATATTTGTACGATGTTTTTGAAAAACAGACCTACGGTTGTATGAACGAATGCCCTGTGCGCATCCCGAGTGTCATTAGAACCACAGTAGCCATACGCACAAGGCACTTTCGTTCAACCGCAGCAAAACGTAAGTGAGCAGAAAGTGCGCCGTAAGACTCAGAAATATATAGTAATATTCGTCGATTTTGATATTCCGAACAATAACTTTTTAATTTTTTTCTTATATCGATTTAACAGAACAGAACGAGCAGCTTCCCCTAACAGGACGAAATGTGCAGCACTGTTAACAACATGGTGCCATCCAGCGATACTTCTTACGATGGTTCTGCAACTCTGCTAGTGTTGGGTAAGCATCGTTCCAATTGCGACCCTACTCAACACTAAACGCTACTTCCAACTTACAACAAGGCAGCAAATTTTACATTAATTTTAATTAATTTTTATTTTCCAATTGAATAAATGAACGGGACGCAGCAGAAACTTGATCATATTTGTTTTATTTTGTGTTATGTTAAGTCCATTCCGACGTGAACAGCTTTTATAACCTGTTGCTTCGTTTTCTTTCTGCAGCAGCAGCCACATCAACATCCACTTCCACATCGGAGTCCATTTTGGCTGCAATTCCTCCACGCAAACGCGGACGACCAAAGACAAAAGTCGCCGAAGATGCAGCTCCCAAGCTGAAGCTGATTGACAAGCTCAAAGCAGCCACATTGAACGAAGCCGCCAGTGAGCAGGCCGTGTACGCGTCCACCACCAAGGGTAAGTGGCAACTTCAGCTTCTGCTTCAGTGCACCTGTTGCATTACTAATGGCCCAATTAATTTTACTCTCCCCCGAACAGGTGGGGTGAAACTCATTTTCAATGGGCACCTTTTCAAGTTCTCCTTCCGCAAGGCGGACTATTCCGTTTTCCAATGCTTGTATCGGGAGCACGGCGAGGAGTGCAAAGTGCGTGTTGTGTGCGACCAGAAGCGTGTCTATCCGTACGATGGCGAGCATGCCCACTTCATGCAGGCCAGCGACAAGAGCTGCCTGCCCTCGCATTTCATCCCCGGCGAAGGCGGTGCCATTGCATCGTCTGACAAAGACAAGGACAAGGGAGTGAAAGTAGAGCTCCTGATAAAGAACAGCAAGCTCAAGGAGGAGGAAGAAGAGCAGGAAGAGTTTGAGATCCACGAAATCGACGACCTTGAAATTGATGATCTGCCACAGATCGAAACATCGCCCAGCAAGGAAGCAGACGAAAAGGATGTCCCTGCCGCTGCTTCTACGGTCACTGCAGAGGACAAGAATTCCAGCCTGATCGTGACTCTGGTGCCGTCCGAGGCGGACGTTGATCCTAACGATTTCCGCGAGAAGATCAAGCGCCGGCTCCAGCGTGCTCTGCAGAACAAGAAGAAGTAACCGGATTGGAGATGCCTGTTTAGGCACAGAATACATGCCGCAGTGCCTCGGACCATTTTTAAATACATTTCTTTGCTACAATTACAAGGTTTTCCACCATATACAAATATATAAACTACAACTTAATCTAATTTAGATTTTCGTAATAAAATTGATGTCAATAGACTCGCGTTGCCCATCCATCCAAACAAATTACTTAGTACGTAAGCCTGTGAACGCTCTGTAAATATGTCAAACCGCCATTCCATTCCACATTCATTCAGTCACCTGCCAGCAAAACTCTAATTCAGATTCGATTCTCTGTTTTTCAGTTACACAACATGTGCGGAACTGCGGCCCGCAGATGTTTCTGATTAGCCGCAAGGGAGGCACTCTGCTGGCCATCAACAACTTCCTCTATCGCTCCAATCTCAAGTTCTTTGGCAAGAACAATAACATTCTCTACTGGGAATGCGTACAAAATCGTTCAGTGAAATGCCGCAGTCGCTTAAAAACCGTGGGCGACGATCTCTATGTAACGAACGGTTTGTAGTGCTACTTTAGACAGACAGATTTCGATTCTCATTGCTCTCTACTTCCACACAGATGTCCACAATCATATGGGCGACAATATGCGCATTGAGGCTGCCAAGGTATCCGGGATGCTGATCCACAGAAAACTGAGTTCCCTCACCTACGCTGACCGAATGCAGGGCTCGTGGAAGATTGAAGACGAAGCCACACCCGACCAGTAACCATGTCCATGTCCATGTCCGTTTTAGACATTCCCTTATCGTCCAACATCAACTAGCATTAAGTTATTGTTTCCGCAAAGTATGTTTCTTCAGATTTAGACTGAGTGAACCGAGCCTATTTAGAAAGGATAAGTAAGTACCTTTTATATCAGGCTGGAACCAACAGCGTTATGTCCCCCGAACAGTCCCGGGTGATGTGTATTTATTCCATTATATGGCAGTGGTCGTCACGGCCCCACCTTGTGAGGATGGAAAAGTGTTTTGCTGCTGCTACGCACAAACAAACGGAAAAAAGCTATTGCACTCGTGTCGACCACTGCTACATGGAAAATGGCACATGCGATTTGTTTTTTAATTAAAACAGACGATCATATAAGCAATGTACTTATTGAAAGCTTGCCAACAGGGCAGCTGTACGAAATATGATCTCTGGAAAATTAAGATTGGGGTTTCAAACGAATTGTAGCCAGATTAAAGCCAATTGTAGCTAGCAACTTGCCAAATTTTGTGCATACGAAGGAAAAGGATTTGACTTTACATGTAACTAAAGTACATACCCTTTAAATATATTTTAAGAAAGACTAAAGATAGAAATTCCTCTCAGAGGTGTCTATTATTATGGACTGAGGTTTTACTAGCTCTCTACTATTTGAGAGTATTTTCTATTAATCATTACCTTTGGATACTTTAAGTATGATTTAGCCCCTTATTCCGGTATTTGATTCGGACATTCTTGTGGTTATGCGAGGAAAAACAGCTGCGATATTTGATCTCGTTTCCCACCATAAATGTGGATGCTCGAGCCCGGCATCCCTTGTGGTGGTAGTGGCAGCGCCACGATCCAATCATATGGTTTCCGCCGCGTGTGCGGTGTATGATGAATATTTCGTTGGCTATAATTAACTTTGGCCGCGCACTGGGCGATAATTTGAATTCGGCCGGCCCGTCGAAGTCCTTGGGCTTCCTGCTACGAGTATACCGACGTTTGGTCGAAACTGAAAGAAACAGAAACAGTTTTACATGGTTAGAGAGTTGTTGAGGTAAGTTGTATGGGTCTGCAGTATAGTTGAGATTAGATGATGGACGAAAAGATCTTTCTATGCATTTTTATTCTGCGTATTGTAAAATCCTTACAGCTATTAAAACTTATAGAGAAGGTTGCACTAATCGTAGGTACTCTACTACATCGACATCAGTTCGGAAACACATATTTAAACCACAGACAGGGGTGCCACGCCCCAAATACCCATCTATGGGGGCTAGTAGTTCTTGTTGATATAGACAGCTCCGTGGTTTTGGTGCTGCTGCATCAGAGCAATCATTTGCGGCGGTTGCATGGTTAGCGACATTGGCATAGGCATCGTCGGAATAGGCACAGACATGGCCAGATGTGTTGGTGCGGCGGGAAAGATCGTGGGCATTTGGGAAACCACGGGCTGGTGCTGCTGCTGCTGCTGCTCCAGCTCCAACGGTGGAGTGCCCGGGTTCACTGTCGTGCATTTGCTGCCACCGACGCTGACATTGACTTTGGCCTGACAATACTGCTGACAGAGTGGCAGGAGATCCTTGTGACGCCGCTTAATGTGGCTGAGAAAGTTGCCCGTAGACTTGGTGGTGCCGGAGATAAGGCCGTAGCAGGCGGTGCAGGTGGCCTGGATAGCGCCTGCCGTTTTCTGGCTCGGCTGTATGTTCCTATAGAACTTACCGTCCAGGATCTTAGGCAGCGTAAATGGCCTGCGGAAGGACTCGTCGTCACCCAGTAAGGTGAGGGCCGATTCGGCAACGGAAGACACGGCGGACATGTTCGTTGTGGGTGTCGGTGTCGTTATGGTTGGCGGCTCCAGCTTAATCTCAATATCTGAAAGCAGAATCATAAGAATATATTGTTAGTTAAGGCATAGATATTGGGCAGGCACTAGTCTATGTACAAAACGAAGTGGCACACTCGAGACGAAAATAATTTAAATATGTTTAATTTATTTAAGTAGAGCTAGGACGTAAAATATAACTTTGACAACTGCTGAGGGACAGAACAGATGACTACTGCAATTCGGGAAAATCATCCAGCAAGTCGGCCGAAAGGTCCATCGAATTCACTTCCGGGCCATGAGTGTGTGGCGATCCAGCTATGCGGAGGGTTACATCCTGCACCTTGGAGGTGACCAAGGTGGCGCGACAGCTGTGTTTCACATATCGCGAGCAACGCCAGAAGACATTCTTTAAGCTCTGTCGATTCACCACGTATCTATAGCCCTCGTATACCAGCATGACTCGGCCGCGCTGCGTGGTCGTATATTGGATGCTTGCGCTGGAGCTCTTGTCCTCTAGCAGAGCCTTCAAGGACAGCAGCACACCTGAAAGAAGCAGCAGAGTTTCGATTGTGTTAGTTTGGATTGCTTGCAGGGGAACAACACAACGAGAGGTGGGTGGAGTTATGGGCTATTTCGTAAGAGGATCGAGCAATTCGGTTACTGATTTTTATTAGTCAGCTTAACAAACGCAACAAACAATTTGGCAAATGTGCTCTATACTAATCCTTAGCATTGACTACGAGCGCCTTCAGGCTGGACAGCTTGTGGTCTATGAACTTCCGGACGACGGATGGTGTCAGCTTTTCGCCACGTATGGCAAATACCTGACACACATGTGCTGCAAAACAAAAGAAATGATTTCATTCTGGAGTCTGATGAGTCTGCTGGTACGGCGGCTATATACTTATGATGGCATGCAGCATGTCCTTATCTGGCAATTCCTTGCCCTGGGCTATCCTCATCAGCATATCTTTACCAATCACCAAATCCGTGACACGCGAGGTGTAAATCGCTGGCATGGGTATGTACGCCTTGGCCAGAGCCGCCTTCGACACCAAGACGGGACAACCATCATACAGGGGTATTATGTCGCCTGGCCGTGGTGGTTTCTCGTCTGATGATGTATTTACTTCTTCCGGCGGCCACGGCTGGGATTCCTTTGTCACCTTTTCGGGCAAACTTTTCGGCTTGGACACCGACACCACAGCATCTGCAAGTGCACGCAAAAAGTAAAACCATTATATCAGCACAGCACTGAGATATTTAAATATATGTACATATGTATGAACAATAAACGTAAACAAAATAAAACGCAGTTCAAAATTCGAGGCTTTATTGGGTCAAATAATCAGGGGGGATCGTACATTTTTAGTTTACATCTGGCTGGGAAAGACCAGGAATCGTATTTTCTATGATTTATTAAATTATACACTGCATGTAGGCAAATAATCCACAAAATATATAAGCACGCACGAGACACAGAAATTAAATGGACTCCTGCAGGGCTGCAACCATCGATGGCACTCCCGATAGTATCGACATATCGTTTCAGAGAAAAAGTAGGATTTCAAAGTCTAGAATTAAGTCAATTAGTCAATTAAGCGCGCTTGAAAGGGATGTGGAAAACCAATCTAACGACAAGAAGATTGATTTTATTAATTATGGTACCAGTTTGTGCTTTTTTTAAATAATTTTGTAAGTTTTCGATTGAAATGTCTATATATCGATGGCTTAAAACTTGCGAGCCTGAAACCATCTATGGTTTTGCAGCCCTGGCACAAAAGTGAAAAAAAAACAGCAATACGATGTAAAAATTGTTATTAAGTAAATTATGTTATAGTAGAGTGGATAAGTGAATGACCTCGGTGTACTGCCGCGTTGTGTGATGGGACCTTGCCCAGGCTGGATATGCAGCCTATCTAGAAAGGCGGGTGTCTAAAGTGAATTTATGTGTTCAAAATTTTGCAAGCGACGCCTCCAAAATGGCAACAATTGTGTACAAATAATAAATGAGATCAAAACAGAAGCTACCATGTAACACTCTGTTAATAAAGTGTTATTGCAACAAATGAAAACTACAACGAGCTAGAATATTATTTGGCGGATTCAACTTGGGCGATCGTTGTGCGGAATATGTCTAATCAATATCCCAACCACATAATTTTGTCTTGCAGGGATCGAAGATGACTTCAAAGTGCAGTTGCCCGTGCTGCCCGTGCTCAAGCGGAAGTCAGTCTCTGGCTCTGTGAAGAAGCAGGGCTTCGACCACCTGGACGTCTGCTTCACGCGTAGCAATCGGGGTAACAATCTGCTCACCATAGACGGCAAACCCTTTACGCTCAACCGTCGCATCAAGGATGCCTGCTACTGGGAGTGCGTCAAGCTGCGTTGCAAATACATCAAGTGTACAGCGCGTGTGGTAACAAAATCAAATCAGATCTCGGCACTGCGTGGCCATCACAATCATCCCTAAGTCAAGTCCCCCCTGTGCCATACTCCTTTTAGTCCATTTTAGTCGAATAAAACGTTTTTTCTGTTGAACCAAAATGCCATTGTTGCTTCTGTATAGTCTCGACTTGCAATTGGAGGCTTGAATCCGTTAATAATGCCTCGAACTCCTTGCAGATGGCGATGGCGTCTACCAGCTGGTGGCCAATCGGCGCGGTGGCCAGAACCTCATATACAATGGTCACATGTACTCAGTGGAGCGAAAGTACCATGCCAGCATCAACTGGGTGTGTACCAAGAACAGCAATCTGTTGATCCGCTGTCCCGCGCGCTGTGTGACCAACTCCAGCGACAGTAGCATCAAGCTAAGTCACAGATCCCACAACCATGCCGCCAATCTGTTCAAGTTGCACAAACCACGGCAGTTCACACGCCAGCGCCGACGACACAGGCGGAGTGTCCCTTAGTCTTAGTTCCTAATCTAAGTCTCGCTCATTAAGCTGTAATCTATAATCTAAATCATCTGAATTCGCTGCCCATCACTAACCCAGACCGTCTCTTACTTTACTTGCATACAGCCTCTCCGCGCCGTCGCCTGCCGCAGCGCTGCAGCCGTTGGGCTGCTGGTCGTTTTACGCTCATCGATGGGTACCGCTTTGTGATTGGCTCACAGGCCCAGCAACGCTGCTATCTGAAGTGCTCAAGCTTCCGCAGCAAGTGTCGCGCCCGGGCCATACTGAATAAGGCGAATGGGAAGGTTCAGCTACGCCACGGAGCACACAATCACACACGGGGCCAGCAGCAGCAGGCCATGGCGCGGCGTAATTCTAAGGATTGAGCAAGTACCAATCGCACTCTTACCGAATAAACAAGGCAAATGTTCCAATATAAACTATTTGATCGCTTTTCACTCATTCCTAACTCGAAGATTAACACATTATATCGTCGCATAAAGCACTTAATTTCATTCGTTAAAGGGTATGCTAACTCCAGGACTCTTTTCTTTTTTTGCAGCAGAACAGGGACAGGAGTTAGCCGAGTATGTTCGATCGAAGCGCGGCACCGGCCTGGTCTACTACGAGGGCAACACCTACACGCCCAACGAGAAGCTGCGCGAGGGCCAGAAGAGCCGCGATTGGAAGTGCTCCATGTATCACAAGGCCAAATGTCGGGCCCGTCTCGTCACGCGTCACACACGAATTGGAGATCTCATACACGTGACCAGCAGATTGCACACGCATCCCAGGATGTACGACCACCAGCACAAGTCAGAGAACAAAGACTCTCGCAAGCTCTTCCTAAAGCTTAGTCCGCACAAGAAGGAGTCCAAGTAGTCGCCTCATCGTCCCGTTTGAGACACGAAAAAGACTTGCGCCTACAACTAAAATAAATAGTTACAATTGTATGCACAGTCATGGCTTTTTATTTAGCATGCAATTCCATAGATTACTTGTTGATTAATTATGTTAATGTATTGATTTACTCTTTGCAGAATGCATGGCCATTGGCAAACATTTGCGAGTGCAGTACATATTGGACGAGAACGGCAAGACAATGAAAAGGAGTCCGGGGTCCGTTAGGTTCATCGAAGGACAACGAAAGTCGGTGCAACTGGTGTGTGAAAACTATGCCTATGCCAAGAACAACAAACACGGCGCCACCACCTACTGGAACTGTCGCTGTCGACGCCACGGGCAGGAGCCGTGCAAGGCTCGCCTCTCCACCAGACAGCTCTCGAACGGCCGGTTCATAGTACACCTCACCCAACCGAAGCACAACCATCCGCCCAGCATGCGCATTAAGCGAATGCTCAAACAGAATCTCTAAGAATCTCAAGTAGACAGTAAGCCTAGATCTTAAGCAGCAAATATAAATGAGGCCCGCGTGAGGGCAAACAGCATTAAACCGACTCTGTATCCTGTATCTATATATCTGTAGATTTTGTAAAGTCTGTAAATCAAATGAAACTAACCAAAAGTATTGGCATTCCTCTTGTCCGTCCACAGAAAACAGCATCGCCATCTACTCGGCAACATCGCGCGGACGTATGCAGCTCATATATGGCGGCCAGCCCTTCATCTTTGAGAAAACCCTGAAGCTGTCGTCGGGCGAGGAGAAGCGATACTGGCGCTGCAACCAATGGTGGAACCAGAAGTGTCGCTCACGTGTGTTCACAGTGAATGATATCGTGAGTCCGCTGAATCGTTTCCATACGCACGAGGAGATTGTGCGCCGCAAAAAAAGAGTTCGTCGCGTGCCGGTCGACACCGAGGCAGTGTCCAAGTCAACCGTCACCCGGCAGCAACAGGAGGCGGCACAGCAGCAACACCAGCAGGAGCAGCAGCAACAGCAACAGCACCATCAAGAGCTCCATGAGCAGCTGGCCAGCGATGCGATGTTGACAACAGCATTGGAGGATGAATCGCCGGCCACCATTGATGTGAACGAGCTGGGGATGCATCTGAAGTACGAGGAAATAGTGGCCGATGTCACAGGCATGGTGGGATCCAATCGGGTGGTCACCCGCAGGAAGTGAGATGCAATTTCACACCGACCCGTATACACGTAGATTTAACTTGACTTTAGGGCTTGGACACGCTAAGATAGCACCTACACTATATACAATATATGGCATAAAATTCAGATTCTAGCATACATACTACATATACTACTTATAATTATACTATCTTCTAATAAACTACTATACAAGTCTTTGACAGTAAAGAGTGCAGCAGAGCAGTATCCCCCGCGGACATAATCCATCACAGTCCTTCCACTACCAGACTACACTTTACTAACCCACCCATCGGGACACATGTTCTCCTCTCTTTTTTGCAGAAGACGCGCACCAGTTCTACTTTACCAAGGGACAGCGTGAATCTGTCAAGCTTAACTACGCCGGTCATAGCTTTGTGAAGTTCATGCAGAACAGTCGCGGTACCAAGTGGATATGCGCCACCCGCTCCACGACCAAGTGCCGCGCCCGCGTTCGCACCAACGAAAATAACTCTCTGGAGATTTTACATGCGCCGCACAATCACGAAATGCCGCCAAAGCTGGAGAAGATGCACCGCCAGAAGATCAAAGCGAGGAAAGTGGAGAAGAATTAACCTTAAAGAATCGGAAGACTGTAGTTTAAGTACTAAATAATGGTTATCGTCATTTTAAGAATCTGTAAAGTTGAAATACTTTATTGCCATATACATAGATAGTTTTCCCGCTTAATCTCTAACAATCTCAGTAGTACTCGGCTATAGTTTGAAGCGTTTTTTCTTGGCAAGGAAAACTTACTCTTGGATAGAGTAATTTGATTATTTTGTTCTCCCTTCTCTTGACTATGCTTAATTAAATGCCAATTAAGTTGAGTGTCCATTAAGCCATTTTTGAATGCAACTCGTCAAAGCACACGTCACACATCCAATTGGTCCCTGGGCAAGTATCGCACCAGGTTCTGATCCTTTGTAGTCCCTGTTTGCCCTTCTTCAGGCAGTTGACGCACTTGCCCTTCATCCGTGGCACTCCCACCAACACAAAGTTATGGTTGTTGGCCGATGTGCTCAGGATACTGGCCTTGTTTCTCAGATCTATCAACTTTTGTACTGGCGGCTGCGCTTTGGGGCTCTCTATTAGTGTCACCTTACGAGTTGTTGGGACTTTTGGAGCTACTGTGCGTTTCGGGGCTGCTCCAGGCAAAACGCGGTGCAACCACTTCGTATTGGGTAAACGCACTGCTGCAATGGAAAAATGTGAATTGTGAGTTAACAAGAGTGTACAAGCAATATTTAGTATAGAATGCGGGAATAAAATGAGATGCTGTCCTCGACACTGTTTTTCACTTTTATGTTTATTTAATTCAACTATTCTAGAGGCTCCAGAGATCTTCGTTCTTCAAGGAATTAGACTACTATTGAATACTCTCGGAACAAATGTCTTAACATGGCTAGGCGGCTCATGGTTATGCGCACCATGTTGAAGCACTATAGCCTTTTGCTTGGTGGTCAATCGTGCGGGGCATTGCAGCCTCCTATACATTGCACAGCGCCAAAATGCCAGGCACTTGACCGAGTTCTTGGCGTTGCAGCTGTAGGTGTACCCTTCGTGGACCAGCTGCCCTCGATAGGTGTAGGTGAGCACTGCAAATAGATGAAAACAATGCCATTAGTGAGCTATAGAATGGGTCACACTTACATACGTCTTGGACTGCACGATATGGGCGGTTGTTCAGTCAGTCGATTCACATTGATTTGCATCTTTATTTCACTTAATTACTTAGTAACTATATTGCACTGCTGAGACCAGGTGGACTGCTGCTAGACTACCCAACTTAATTGTGAATGAGCATCAGGGAGGCGTGCATCAGCTCGTGTTCAGTCAGTTCCAACGTTCCCGCATCGCTGACCAATTGCTGCGGCCCCATTAGCGCCTGTGGCTGCTGCTGGTGTATCGGGAGCTGCGTAATGCTCTGTGAGCGAGCTAGCTTCCGCGCCGAGCTGGCTACCGCTAGACGATTCCGTTGCACAATCTTGTCGATCTTCTCCGTGTGCGGCATGTGGTTGTGCAGGCCACCAGTAATGCTCTTCAGCTTGCCATTTTCAAGGACACAGCGCGACCGGCAGCGCTGATCATGTTTCTTCTTTGAGTAGTTGTGGCACCGCCAGTACTCCTTGTTGCTCTTGCGGCTGTGGCAATTGTACATGAAGCCATTCAGGACCAGGCAGGGGGTCGACCAAGGGCTCTCGATGAAGACCAGCTCTGCGCCATCTACGGATGAAGAAGGGAAGACTGCAGTTAGTGTCGGAGGGCAAGCAATGGGAGATTAACTAGTAAGATTCGTTGCTTAAGACAGAAGTGACTAGGCTAGCCCTTCGTTGGATTCAATTTATTAAATGGTTAGATACGAACGCGAATACAAGTGATCTTAAAGGGAGCTTAAACTATGTCGACATTAATACGAGAATTTAGGTGCTACGTTAGCTTCTAAAGTCCCTTAGTCTTGAGCATCTGCCGATGTTCCATAGGATGGATAACCTCCACTATGTGCTCAGTGATGGGATGCTGATCCTCGTCATCCTCCTCCTCCTCCTCTTCCTCCTCGTCCACAGTTTCGACCAGTGCCTGCATTTCGATTTGCGTCGCCTCCGAGGCAGGCAGAAACAGCTTGCACTCCTTGCCATCTTTGGCTGTCATGATGCTGATGTTGCTGCTGTTCAGGTATTGGGATATCTTTGGGTTCGATGTACATATCTCAATGTATTCCTCGAGCTCCTCCTCAACTTTGTACAGTTGCCGCAGCCCAATACGCGCCGCATGCGACTCGTGGTTGTGCAGGCGTCGAGCGTCAACAAATTCGCCATTCTTTGTGATCACCACCGCCTTGCAGCGGAGCTTGAGTACGTCTGCACAGCGCCAGGTGGTCTGGCCATTGGCCTGAGTTAGCTTCTTGTTATAGATGTAGTCCCTGTACACTAGCTGGGCGTTCTTCTTCTGGCTTCGTATAAACTTGATTATTCCGTCTGCGATTTGATTGTGCGATGGCAATAACAAAAAGAGGGCAAGAAGATAAAGAAAAGAGTAAGTAGGCGCAAGGCAAGACATGGTAGGCTAAACATAACTAGGATTACTAATAAAGACACGGCTTAGGCGGTACGTTAGACACGGCGAAATAAAACAACTATTATTTAGACTTTGGCTGAAAGCAATTTATTCCCAGATAATTACCCAATAACCCCCGAAGAGCCCGCATACTTACGACCGACGGCATTTCCACATTAGTCCACTTACACTAACATATTCACAATTAAATTTACACCTGGATCACAGCACACCAAAGAAAAGTACCAGAAACGCCACTCGCAGATAGTTTGGGAAAATTGAGTCTTTGCTTGCGGTCAAGGACCGCAACGAGAAGCTGCAGGCCACCATTGTAACAAGTATGGTTGTTTATTAAAATAAATCTGTTTTTTAATGTTCATTTCATTTATTTCACAGCGTCGCGTCTGCTTGTTCTTCATTTTTTTCTAAATTTTTTTGTTATGTATTTCAATAGAGGTGGGAAAAGTGTTTAGATGTATGCGATAGGCGGCGGCCATGTTTCAGACCACTATTTACGGCACTATGGCAGCACACCTCCAGTGCGGCGGTATGGCAGCACTACCAAAATCGTTACAATATCGGCGGTGGCCGATATTTCAGTGGCGACACACACACACACACGAAAAGCCCCGAATATATAGATACATACATGATATAGATCAAACTCATATATATTCCAAACTGAACAGATCGAACTATTGTATAGTCCAGTAGTGTTTAGAGACGAAGCAAGACCGCTCTACACTAACAAGACGCACCCATGGCTGCTCGTCCTGGCACCCGCAGGATGAATCAATGGCAACCAAGCGGTTCTGTTCGACACCGCCGACCCTGATTTTAGTGAATACACCAGAATAGTTTATTGCGCATCCTGCCAACAAGAACAGCGCCCTTAGGGATGATCTGAATATTATCAGACTGGATCGCAATGTTCCCTTCTCTGACTTTGCTCAGCCCATTTGCATGCTGCAGTCCTGGGAAGGTCCAACGACTTTTGTTGCAACTAGCTCGGAGCAAGAATATGCGCATATCCACCGCATCTTATGCGTACATCAGCGACCACCCCCTCGATACCCGGAAATCACAAAGCGTCAGATGTGTGGATATTTAGAGGAACGGAACTGCAGCCTGGGTCGGCTCTAATAGGCGTTTGTGTGGATTAGTGTGCCAACAAAATATCGGCCACTTAGTGGGTGGATTCGATCCGAACTTATCAGTAACATACCTATTTATGTTCATTGCTGCATGCAAGAGTTGGATCAATCTAAGTAGATTTGATTGGCGCTTTTCCCCGCGCACCCACTTCCCCCAATAAATGGTCTGAAATTTTAAAGTAAATAATAGATAGTCAAAATAGTAATATTACCATAAAACTGAAGAGCCATCTCCGCTAGAGCTATAGTCCAGTTGTCAGCATTCCAGGGGGTTGAGATCGTCTTGACGCCGCATTTAAATTCAACACTCTACTCACCTTCCTTTTCACAAATTTTTGTAACGTTTCGCGGGATCTGGCGCCTTAGCGACTGCCGATCGGCCCATGTTCTTTTGCGGAGTTTAATAGAACACAGGCGTGCTTAAATACTGGCTTGTTAGGCAACGCTTAAATAAGAATCTGTCACAGATTTAAACGTGCCTATCAAACCTCAAGAAGACACGTCCCCCGCTTGCGAGCTGCCAACAGAGTTATTCTTGAGAAACAATAGCATAGACAGCTCATCGGCTGATTCAAGTTAAAGTCTGATTAGTTGTCAGGTAGAACTCTCAGTTGCAATTCGCAGGCAAGTTCCACATCCACTTCGACTAAGATTACTTAAAACTAGTGGCGCTGGGCCGGTCACAGTAAAAATTCAACCAACCTTGAGCCTCAGTGTTGCCTTGATCCGCGCTGGTGTCGACAAACGAAGAGTCGCTGTATGTCTGCGTCTTGACCACGGCCTTTGATGTTGTCGCTGTAGCACTGTTGCCGCTGGTATTGGCTTGTGCTTGTGTGCCGGCATCTTCATTTTCCGTAAAGTAGCTGTCATCGTAGCGCATGTCACCGTACGTGTCGTCCTCCACATATGTCGCATCGCCATCACCTGCAGCATCGCCATGGTCCTCGGAATATTCAGGTTCCGACTTTGTGGGCAATTCCATTGGGAGATCAATGTATTCAGCTTCTTCCTGCTGCTGCTGTTGTTGGCGGAGCTGCTGCGGAGTGGAGTGGAGTTTGCCTTCGGCAGCAGACACGGTCTGCACGGTGATTTGCTGGGGCACCAGTTGCGCGGTTGACGTGGTCGCAGTCTCTGTTCCAGAGTCCAGGGGGTCAATGACGTTGGCGGAGGCGGTGGTGGCTGTCGTCTTGGAGCGCTTCACGCCCCCAGTCAGACTACTGCGCTGGGCAGCACGCTTGTTTGTCGACACCAGCGTCGCGGTCGTTGTCGTTCCGGTCTGCATCTGCTGAGTCTGGATATGCTGCTGCTGTTGCTGTGCTTGTTGTACAATGGCTTGCGGTGCGGATGTTTGGATGACAATTTGGGTCGTGCCCTTGTTGTCATCGCCCAGGCCGTCGTCAACGGTCTCGATCTTGTAGCGGGCAGAGGCACGCGGCTGTTGGCGCTGAACGCGCTGGGCCGGTACGGGTTGTGGCGGTTGCTGTTGTACAATAGGTGCTGGTGCTGGTGGGGGGCTCGGCTCCTGCGGTGGTGGTGGAGCGGGATCATTCTGTAATTTTAATGTTTTATTTGTTATAAATATTTATGATTCTGCGCCCATTTCAATTCGCTGCCAAAAAAAAAACAACAACCACTCAACAGGGAACGCTTGCTTGGCTGTTGCCAGGCACGGCAGAGCGAGACAACAGCAACGCACACAAGATGCACACAGCTGCCATCTCGCTCACACGCGCACGCCTTGTGGCATTCTGTTCTGCGGCGTTCGAGATATTTCTGGGTACAGTCAAGCCAACTCTTATACAGACGTCGGCCCTGTGTATGTATTGCGCGCGAAAGGCCGATGCGCTTGGTAGTTGTTGTTGTTTCTGGTACATGTACTCAATTTTTTGTATACTCACATCGGTCAGCCCCTTGATTTGCAGCGACTCCGCTGTACTAATGAACGCTGGCAGGGCATCCTGTTTCACGTTCACCTCACCGCAGTACATAAACTGGATGAGGTCCTTCAAAGCCGAATGGCTTACGTTGTTCAAATACACTAAAATGAATCAAATTAAGATTATCAATTTACCCTGCTTCATGCGTGTGTTTGCTACTTACCGAAGGCGTGGGTGTTAAGCGGCATGTTGGTGAACATCTTGCGGAACAGGGGCGAGCACACCGACAAGACCAGGCGGTGGGCCTTAACAATTTGCCCCTCGGCCACCAATGAGACATCCACAAGATCGCCACGGATTAGAGACTCGTGGAACCCTGCAGACAGATTCGTGTTGAAGTTGTTCCAACACAAACTGAATTGCTCGTCGTCCGCCATCTTGGACGTTGAAAAATCAATAATTTTCTGTATATGCGTCAGCTGCAATGGAGAACGAAAATGCATCAATGTTGTGTCCTCTTCTTTTTTTTCGGTTGGTTTGTTCAATTTCAATAAATATTTTTGTTTACAACCGCCAGAATGCCAAAAAGAAGCTAAAATATGCACTGCAGCCGAAAAACGGGGAAATTTTCAAGTGTGCGTGTGTGTGTGTGCGCGAAAAAAATGGCATCGTAGCGTTTTGTGGCTTTTCAAGCCCTATTCATTGAATTTTAACAAACACTTGAGCCTCACTGCGAAACTTACCTATTGGGTCAATATTTTTTGCAATAAAATATCTACTTAAATACGCTACTGTTAAAATAATCACTCTTTTTTCTTGCGCTGGCAAGCGAACGCGTCCGATTTTCTCTGATGTCGATATTTTGTGAACTTGGGACAGCCCTGTCTTACAGAAACATCGTTGTCTTCGATATTTCGATGTCGATATAATATTTTTTTATGCCCATATGACATTAAGCCTAGTATACTACCTAAATACTAGCGACCGAGTATGACCAGGTGTGCATGCCCTACGGTTACACTGTGTACAAATAAAATCTGTTAAGAATTCAAATTTTGTATCAAAGCAAGCAGAAATGTATTATTTGCGGGCGCTATGGTGCTGGATGACCACAATACAGATAAAGAACCGTAATATTGGATAAATCAATTTTTGAGGAACAGAAATGCAAACAACTATTTTCTATTCCCTATTCATCAATTAACCTTCATCCCTTAACGATTTCCAAGCGTTTTTGCCCGTATCCCCTGGAATACATAGTTATGAACATTCATTTACATTTTATAATTATTTGAAATTGTACTCTCTATTCATCACTGCAGCCACAGACTCCCTTGCGCCTCTTATTGCGTTTGCATCAAATTGCTTTTTTTTCGCCAAATTACATAGCAAATGCATATGCTCGATTTCTTTTAATAATAATAAAATCTCCTCGTCGCTAAACTACACCAATCTCTCTATATTTTGCTTTTTGAACTCCATAGCTTTGTGTTTACGTTTTGATTTCGATTGTAATCAAACACATATGCACGCACACCACTTCATTTATTTCACCGGCCAAATAAATTTGTCGTGCTGGCGGAATACCACAAATACCATTAAATACTTTTTTAGCAAGTATCGGCAGTTAATTTTGTCGAACTGAGTACCTCCAAATTAATGACCCTAGCAGAACCATTCTGCTGGCAGAATCATTGGGCTGGAGGAATATTTGTATCGGTTTCATACGAATATCAACCCTGATTCCTTCCGATAGCATTTTCCGCTGGTCTGAGTACTAGCACTAACCATAACGATAATCTCTGCCGCAGCGCTGCTCCCAGCTCAACTGGAAAAACAACTGGACGCATATATCTGTCTCGCTGTCACTGCATGCTTTTTGCATTTTCTCTCTATTTTTCAAGTTAGTCCAGCTTCAATGTCATATGGGTATCATACCCATCAACAACTGTCCTGGAGAAACATCGTTGTTTCACGATAATTGTACGATATTTTTGAAACACAGGCATACGGTTGTATGAACGAATGCCCTGTGTGCATCCCGAGTGTCATTAAGACCACAGTAGTGATACGCACAAGGTACTTCTTGAACAACCGCAGCACGTAAGTGAGAGCGGAACGTAAGTGAGAGTCGAATGTCACGTAATTTGAACACTTGTTGCTTGTTGACCAGTGGTATGTGCATTTGGATACCCTTTTTTCTTTAATTGATATTGAAATTGTGTTTTTAAAGCTGCTTTAAAACGTAATTAATAATGTCTTTTCCCTGATTGACACATTTTTATCTTTTCATGCTTTTGATTTTGTTCCTGTATATATATCGCGATCCCGATCTCGAGATCTATAGTACCTTTATGGCTAGCTCTCTGTAAGAGGATCATAACTACAATATTTCGTTGAGAAATTTTCTGCATTCATGGGAGCGATGACAAACATTTCCTAAATCCTATCATAACTCTTTCCAAGGGGTATGCAGAATGTTGCTCATTCCGTGTCCATGTTGCTCCATGTTGCGGAACAGTGTCGCTCATTTCGCGGCACATGTTGATGGCCCATACAAATTAATGTTGGCAACGGTAAAAAACGTAAGTGGGAGTCGAGCACGACGTAAGTGAGTGTCGATGTTATTGCGATGATGTTGCGAACATAACATAGAAATACATCGCAAAAACATAGCTAACCAGGACCCTACCCACTGACCATTGACTAATTAATTTTTGAAAAGAATGGCACAATTTTTGGATGGTTTCTAAATAATAATAATGGGTCAAAAGGAAATTGTTGGGATGTTGCGACCTGTCCTGGAGAAACATCGTTGTCTTCGATATTTGTACGATGTATTTGAAAACCAGGCACACGGTTGTATGAACGAATGTCCTGTGCGCATCATGAGTGTCGTTAAAAAACCACAGTAGCCATACGCACCAGGCACTTTCGTTCAAACAACCGCAGCAAAACGTAAGTGAGCAGAAAGTGCGCCGTAAGTGAGTAGAAACTGTCACGTCTTTTCATACTTGTTGCCTGTCTACCGGTGGTGTCGACATTTGGATACCCTTTTTCGTTTAATAAATATTAATATTCTGTTTTCCGAGCTGAAACAGCTTTGAAATGTAATAAATAATGTCCTATCACAGATTGATATCTTTTACTTATTCAGCATTTGATTTAATTTCTCTCTGCATATCTTTATCGCGATACATAGTTTTAATATCAGTAAGAAGACTATAAATTGAAAAATTTCGTTGAGATAGCTTTAAAAATAGTTTCTGCATTAATTGGGGCCTGGAATGACAAGAATTTCCTTAATCCTATATCATCCTTTTCCCTAGGGTATGCAGAATGTTGCTCATTCCATGTCAATGTTGCGGAACAATATTGCTCATTTCGCGGCACATGTTGCTGGCCCATACAAATCCATAAAAATAAATGTTGCCAACGGTAAAAAACGAAAGAAAACTATGGATTGTAAGTGATCAAAATGAAATGGTTGGTATGTTACACACTTTCACTATCTAATATACTCAAATACTCTTCAAGTACCGGGTATAACAAGCATTTCCTTAATACTATAATTATGTTCACCCCTGGTGACTTTTCCAAGAAAAGCGTGTCAAATGAAGTCATTTTCCTGCTGATAATATTCCTTGGAAGCCCATACTGTATAGATTGCGATTCTTATTTACAAAAATTGAATCTTTAATCTCAAATGGACCTCTCTCATCTTCTCCGTGGGGTATATATTGCGTTGGATTATACGTACCAGATCAATTGACTCAAGCAGGCGCTTAAGACTGGTCACGATGCGCACTTCTTCAATAACTTTAATGTAAGTAAAGTAAATAAAATAAATTAAATTCTCATTAAACATATTTCCAGGTTTCTTTCGCTGCTCTTCCTATGTCTCGTATGCACTGGGTATACGGACAACAGTTTAGATGAGGATAAGCGCAAAATATTTGAAATTTATAACAACTCCCATGATGATATGACCAAGATCAATAATATCCCAGAATTAGTCAATATTTTTGAACGCGTATCTCACACCATATCTCCTGAACTAAGGGACAAACTTGACAGGCTTATCGATGAAAATACAGTTACGGATCATGGTACTATATTAGTGGAAGGCATTCCCAGACAAGGCGGCAAGAGAAAAAGAAAGTACATGGTTCCCAAGTTCTTGACTCAACCTGTAAAAGACGTGGCTAGTGGATTCTTCCAGAGACTTGGAGAGGGTTTGTATGACTACTTCTTTGGGAGTAAAACATAATGAATTTGTATGCATAAATCAATCATTTGTATATCATATCCTTTCACAATACAAGAAATACAAATCGTGAACATTTAATAGTTGTTTATAATGTGATTTAATGGACAGCCCTATTTATGTGGCTTGGAGTTACTTAAGCAAATTATATTCTAGTTCCCTTACTGATATTGATTTGCCACGTTTTAGTCGTCATTCTTCAGCGCTTCTTCGGCAGCAGCGTACGAGTTTCTGCTATGTCGGTATATATGTTGATTCTATATGTACTCTGTGTATATATAGTCTATGTATACTCTAGTCAAACCAATACAATAATTATCGGCATGTGGGGGTTATCTGTAGCCCCTGGTACATGGTACCTCTTTCTTGGTCAAGCATCGATTGGAGCCTTGTTTCAATCTTCGCTAATTGCTTGTATTTATTTTTATTTCCGCTCTTTATGGCGACACAAGCATATGCTAACATTTCAAAAAAATAAAGAAATACCATATTAAAGTGGCCCAGAAATGGAAAAAGGCCAGATGGAACAAATGAAATTGCAGTGGCTATGCAACGTCTCAACATACTCTCCGAGGATGCTTTGAAAATAAGGATACAATGGTCTCTATCATCCAAAGATATCCCGTCTTGTACGACATTATCTATTTATTATCTATTTTATTTCATTTTAAATATTTTATAGCTCTAATTTTAACTGAAGTTTTGAAATGGACAACATATTTATTTGTCTACCATAATTACCCTCTACCGTTCGTTTCTGTTTGAATAAAAACAAATAATTTGTGTACCCACAAACTTGAAAATACATTCATAAATACGTTTTGATCTGCGGTTCTGTGTGCTTAGTACACTCATAAAATCAAGTGTGCGAAAATCTGCACTTGAGCGCCACTTGACACATACTAGCAAGCAGTTGCGACACACAGCTCAGGGGCATGGCCTGGCATGGCATGGGACTATAAAACTTAAGGACTGTACAATAATAAATACAATACGGATACTTAAGCTCAAGTAGCGAAACAGAATCTGCATAAAGTGGCTGCGAACAAACAACTAAACTAAAACAACAACATCGAGGGGGAAGATGAATATTCTCGTGACGTCGCAAGTGGCAGCGAAGGAGACAGCAATGAAAGCTGATGGAAGAATCAAGACAGAGGGAGAAGGAAAATCCTAAAGGACTTATACTATAATCCAATCTTTTGGCTTCTAATATTAGTATCGTATAAATAATAAATGAACTAAGGAAAACGATAAATTGTGCAGACAAAAGCAGGAAAATTTAGTAGTACTCGTAGTGCTATGCACTAAACAACATATGTTTGTATGTATGGATTTGCTTTACCCCAGACGACTCACACACAGAAGAAGAAACGAGATAGAACACGTATGCTCTGCTGTGATTGGCTGCCGTGGCAGCCATTTTCCGCCCGAGAGCACCACACGCCTTACTGATGGCCTGGGGTGGGTGTACAATGTGTGTGTGTGTGTGCGTTTGTGTCTGCGGCGCCAGTTCGTTCTGTTCTCTTTCAGTCGAAGAAGAAAGAACCGAGCTGAGGCTGACAAATTGCAGACACGGTCGTGTGCGCATCGGAACGGCACTTCGGGGCACGGTTACGGGCCAACGACAACGACATTCAGTTCCAATACGGCTGCAAGGGGTGCGGATGCATGCCGCCACATACTCATCCTCATCCTCATCTCTATTCGGCTATTCGGCTATTCGAGTCCTACCCACACCATCGCGCGCACATAGTCGCCGTCGCAGTCGCAGTGGCAGTGCCAGTCGCATTCAAGTGTCGCAAGTTCAAGTGCAATTTGGCAAATTGTTGTATTTATTTAAATTGAAAGTGCCTCCTCTCAAGTGCTCAAGTGATCCAATCAAACTCGAAAATGTTGCAACATCATCAGCAGCAAGCACAGGTGCCACAATCCGGCGGCTATTACGATTACAATCAGTCGCCTAGTCCTGGCAGTCTGACCAATGCGGATGCCCTGAACACCACCCCGTTTTCAGTCAAGGATATATTGAATATGGTCAATCAAACGGAGGCATACGAAGGCGCCTATGGGCATCTTGACAGGTAAGCTTCTACTTAAATCATGGCTAGAAAGAATTTTGTCTTCAAGAATTTGTTAGGATGAAGAACAATTCGAACAAAATCGAAATCTAGCGTTTTTCGCAAAAGGAATAGCTATATTTCTTTATACTGGAAGAGCTACATTCTATATTTATTTTTAAATATTTTTGCCCATCTTGTTTTATAAGAAAAACCTCTTTTTTTTCCTAAATCTATTAGTTTGTGTAGATGGCAAGAAACTGTTGAGGAATTGTCGGACTGTTTTTTCAAGATTTCCTTATTATCACTCAAACATCTACCTGTATCTGTCAGCAACTATTTTTAAAGACAACCAGTTCCCAGTTCCCAGTTCCCATTCATTTTGGCATTTTATTTATTTTTATTTAGTAAGGCTCCATAGGAAAATTAATTTCCACCAATTTTCCTTTGAAAGATAATGTTTTGATAACCTTCTGTCGAGACCGAGACTCGGACGAAGAAATCCTATGAAAACACATAGAAAGCATGAATTGCAAATAGGATCTAGGGTCCGTCCTACACGTACTCGTAGAGCAGAAGAGCAGCAGTTCGGCTTTGACAAATCATCGTTATTTGTACAAGAGGCAGGAGGCAAGAGGCAAGACCTCTCTCTCTCTCTCTCGCTGTCGAAGACCAAGACGGACCGGACCCACACACACTCGCAAAGTTGTAACAATAGGAAAAACAAGGCCCGGCCCGAGGTCTGAGGTCCGACTGCCTGAAGTCGCTAGGAGTGTGGTCGTTGTCGTCGTCGTCGTCCTCTGGGCTAGGGCTGGCCAACATATGTGATTCGCATGTGTGTCCGGTGCGGACCGCGCTGGGGCGTCCTTAATTCTGATGAGGCATGAAATGATGTCACCAAGGGTCCTGTCGCGACAGCAGGAAGTACGCAAAATGGTCCGCGCGCTCGCTTTCCCTGCACCAAGCTCTTGCTGTGTCCGGTGTGATGCAACATGTGGCATCCATCCAGCCAGATCCGAGACTAACCAGCCTCCCCTCTCTTTCTCTTTCTCTCTCTCTCCCTGCTCTGTCCCACAGTGCGGCGGCAGCTTCGGCGCTCTATGGCGCCGGCGAGTATCAGCAGCATCTTCACCAGCATCCGCATCAGTACCAGCACCAGCACGAGCACCAGCAACAGGAGGTTCCATCGGCGTCGTTGGCCTCACAGCAGCAACTGCACCATCATCTGGTCGAGCATCAGGAGGATGCAACCACATCGTCGTCGCTGTCGCCACTATTGCCGCCCCCGCCCCACGGCCACCATCAGTTGTACGGCAGCTATCAGGACTATGGAATGCCCGCCCACATGTTCCAGCACCATCATGGACATCCGCACCAGAGCTTCCAACCGGCCGCCTCGGCCTACGCCACGCAGTTCTACGCCGGAGCGACGGCCTCGTCCTATCAAAGTCCCGCCACATACAACTACAACTATGCCGGAGCCGGGGATGGCTATCCGCAGCACCCGCCGGCCGTCACCATCAAGAGCGAGTACATACCTACGCCGTATGTCACGCCCTCCCCCACCCTGGACCTGAACAGCTCCGCCGAGGTGGAGAGCCTTGCGCCGGCGCAGAAGCTATGCGGCAATCCGCTCTCCCAGAGACTCCTGGAGACGGTCAGCAACTCGGCCTCGCTGCGGAGCATTCACAGTACGGATGAGGGCGCTAAAAGAAGTAAGTAGTCCCAGATATTGGAACGGATACGGACAGCAGCAGCCTCAGATCAGGGATCTAACTTTGTTTACCTCTCCACAGAGGACAACAGCCAGGTGACCTCTTCGCGTTCCGAGCTGCGCAAGAACAGTATCAGCGGCAGCAACCACAGCAGCAGCAGCATCAGCAATGGATCCACCAAGCCCCGCATGAAACGCAAGCCGCGGGTGCTCTTCTCTCAGGCCCAGGTCTTGGAGCTGGAGTGCCGTTTCCGGCTGAAAAAGTATCTGACGGGATCAGAGCGTGAGATCATCGCCCAAAAGCTGAATCTGTCGGCCACGCAGGTGAAGATCTGGTTCCAGAATCGTCGCTACAAGTCGAAGCGGGGCGACATCGATTGCGAGGGCATTGCCAAGCATCTGAAGCTCAAGGTGGAGCCACAGCATTCTCCCACGTCGCTTCCACCGCCCATGCCCAGTCACATGATGTGGCCACCCACAGTCCAGCAGCACTTGCAGCAGCAACATCACCAGCCACAGCAACAGCAACAGCAGCAGCAGCAGCAGCAGCAGCTGCAGCACCTCCAATAGCCGAGGCAATGGCAGATGGGAAGGAGTTCTTAATTTATTGCAATTTAACGCAGAATCTATGTTGTAGCCTAAAGAAAATGCCTCATAGCTCTAGTACCTTGTTTTATGTATATATCGGACAATAAATAAAGTTTAAGACAAACTAAAATTGGTTGATACTTTGGTATATTTCGGGAAAGCCTAGGAAAGGGAGAACGAGTACTCCTACAATTAAATCCGCGAGCATAACTTTAATTATATTTAGCTTTCGGTGTAGTTTAAGCTATATATCCGATATATACCTGAATAGAATTTCTTTTCTAAACCATTTTCCCTTTCCATCAATCACTTTCCTGTTGGATTCCTCTTCTGTCACATGGAGTCTGGGCTCCAGAAGTACTCCCTTTCCTTCTGGGAGTACTCGTATTTATATTTTTATGAACAGCTTTCGATCGACGGCCACCAATCCGTCGATCCATCGATCCATCGATCCGTCGATCCATTAGGCACCGCATCTGCGTATAATTGTGGCCGATCGCCGCATAAATCAATTTTTATCGAAACGAACGATCAGTTTTGTTTTATGAAAAATGAAAAGGAAAACAACACAATTTCCGTTTTAATTCTGGAAATGTTTTCCCTTTTTCTACTTTTGGCATGGCCAAAGGGGTGCCCGGGCAGAGGGAGCGGAACGGCTGCGTCGGCGGCAGACACTACAAAGGTTGCATTTATGAAACGTTTAAGTGGCAGCAATGCAACTGTAAAATGTTTTCCTATATCCAAAGATACAGATACTCGTACTGAATGCAGGGCACAGAGGAACTCCTCAGCATTTTATGACAGCCAGCGGGGCAAAGGCTAATATTTCATGGAGTGTGTGGTGTTGGGGCCACAACCGCTGCCCCTGCCCCTGCCCCTGTCCCTGCCACAGTGCTGCTTTGGTGCGGCTCGGTGGTGATTCCCCTGTGTTGTGGCATATCAATTACTCCACAAACACATGCCACAGGGCAGCGAGATGGCGGTTGATGCCTGAGGGGTGAGTGGGAGGCCACAGGCCAGACCAGCAAGTGCAGCTGATCACACTTTTCGGGGAGTGGAGTGGAGTCGACGGGGGTTTGAGTTTCAGCCTTTCTGACAGCCAGAGCTTCTGGGGTTAGCTCTGGCTCTGGCTCTGGCTCTCGGTTGCTGGTTGTGGGGTGAACTCTGAGTTTGGGTGTCAATCACAGCGATCAAACATTAGATATACTCGACAGTAGTCGGATGAGGGATAAATTAGGCCCCCTTTGGGACGGGAGTAGCCAGACAGGACAGGGAGTCGGTCGTGGAGTGGCAAACAAAACGCCTCCAAGGCCAGCCTCGCCTCATGTAGGGTAATCCCAGGATAATGCATGTCAAGTGCCGCTAAACATTGCCTAATGGACCACACTGACCAGGCCCTGGGGCGAAGAAATCGGAATCTGCGACCCCGAAACAATTAAGGTTTCGTCTTACAATGTCGGCGGCAATGTTGCGGCGACTCGTCGTGGGCCTGTGCTGTGCTCCTCCATAGAGCCGAGTCGACGGTCTGTAGTCTGGAGTCTAGACCTACGCAACCGCCACGGCGGGGGAACTCAAGTGGAGAATTTGTCATTCCCATATATCACACGAAGGATCGGGTCGTTCGCCGATAAGCAGGCCAGGATAAACCCCGATGTCGGAGTAGCGCCGTTTAATTCATGTCCCGTCAAAGGATCAAAGCCGAAACAAGCCGACTCTCGGAGTCGTTGCTGGCGCAGCCGTGCCTCCTCCTTCTCCTCTTTCTCCGACCCCAATCGATGGCTCTCTCCATTGCTTTCACTGTCATCATTTGCATTTCCTCCTGGCCATGTGCCAAGCCGCCAAAGTGAGAGTAAGGTAAGCAAATTAAGATTTATTAACAACAATAAATAAACAATATGAAAGAGCAACAATAGCATCAACAATTGGCGTCTTTTGGGGCTCCCAAACGATTTCCCATTTCCGCACCCTTTGAATGTTGCCGCCCCGGCGACGATTGCGTAATTTTCTTCAATATTCTCCTTTCACTCACAGACATCCAGATCCACAGCCAGCGCTGTCAAGTGGATGTTGGAATGGCTGCGGCTGTGCCACTGCCTCCGACTATGCCTCTGCCTCCGACTCTGCCTCTGGCTGTGACTGTGGCAGTTTCTCCATTAAAGCCTTTGACATTTTATCAGAAAATCCATCGAGTCATTGTTATACATTTCCATTTGATGTGCCCCATAAAAATTGCGATCTCGTTTTACATTTGCCCCGCCGCCACTCGTCTGGTCTGGTCTGGTCTGCTCTGGGCTGCTCTGGGCTGGGCTGGGGCTCTGTTTGCTTTTCTGTTTTATATCCATCAGTTTATGGCTTTGTGTGGCTTTCAAGTGGAAAAATTGTGACAATTATATTCAAATTAATTGAGTAATTGCATTTGGAATCCGAGCGGCGGCATTTTCGAGCCTTTGATTTATGGCGTGTGGAAAACGGCACTCAAGGAACCGAAGCCACCGAAGCCGCATAAGCTAATAATCCCATGGCGTTGATATCGCCTCTCGGTTCGGTTCGGTTCGGAAACGCTTGTGGCTAATGAAATTCGAGTTCCGTTCGCCCCTCACCCGAACATCCTGATCTACTTAGGCCACGGGCACCTGTAAACAATCTCAAGCATCGCGATGCTTGATAAGATTCCTTACTTGCCATTTGGGTGGCTCCGTGGAGGAAAGTTAATTGATATACATACTCATTCCTGGTTCACAAATTAATTGAAAATTCATGGGTATAAGCTGAATGAGGTGGTAACTTTTAGTTGTAATGATTTGATACGCTAATGAGATCTATGGATATATATTCCGACCTATGAGATATGAGCAGCAAGTCCAGCCAGTCTTCTCACTTTGTTCACTTGTATTCAATAAAATATCTCTTAACAGAGCTGGAACTGCTCGTAATCAACTGAAAATGTTCAAAGACAGTGTCATCAAATTTAAAAGTGTTTATACTATTATACAGTAAATATTGATGACTGTTGTACGATAACCATTACACTTCCGCCCCTCGCTAATTATTCATAGATTGCATCTAATCAGGAATGAACACGTAATGCACCGAATCTCGTAGATCGATAACGTGGGACAGAAAAACCATTTGGCTATCCGCATAACGCCACAAATTTCTTGCTATAAAAGCAACCTCCAGCGAACCTGTAAACCATTCGGAAATCCAAGTCAAGATGTGTCGTGAACAGTTGTTGGTGCTACTATGTCAGATCCTGGTCCTGCTAAAAGTTGTAAACTATTCGATGGGAGTTCTTTATGATTTTGAGCTCGAGGATGAGAGAATGTTCAGCGAGTGCAGTGATAAGCCCAAAGGCTATCTAAATATAGATGGATTTTGGGATTTGTCCGAACTCAGAACAGAAATGGTTCCGGAGGGACTTATCGTGTCTGGAAACATAACATCTTCGTGGAATATCCTTCCAACGGATCGCATTGAGGTGATAGGTAATACAGCTTCTAATCGAGAAAACTTCTGACTTAATCTTACTTTAGGGCGCTATCAGTGTATTTCATTTCGATCGTGGCACTTGGAAGAATACCGTTCTCAATTTGGGGGTGAAGGACTTCTGCAAGGTCATGTATGACGAAAACCAATTTTGGTACAAGTACTGGTCCTCGCACGCAACCAACAAGAATGAAGTGAAGGACCAATGTGTTAACCTGGGTGTAAGGACAATCTCGTACGGCTTTTGAGGCTAAATTGTTTGTTTTTATATTTTCCACTTCCATTTCAGACTAAGCTGATTCTAGAGACGTTTCTCCTAGATTTTAAATTCCCTTTAGATGTACCAATACGTCCTGGGCGCTACAAGCTTGTGTATCATATGCGTGCGATAGATCGGGATGGTGTAGGGCGCAAAAATGGTATTTGCTTTGAAATTAAGGGCGAAATGAACAAGACTCAATAAAATATTGGCTGGTTCTCTGTTTCAGTTATTCCCTGTATTGAATAATATTGAGTATCATTGCACTATCAGGTTCTAAAATTATGTGACTTCTTATAATCAGTTCAGGCTGCTCTCTGAAATAGATAAATGTTCGTTAGATCATGTAATATTTGTTGATATACCAAATTAATAAATCTTTTTTTTAGAATCTATATATGTATATTTATTTGGGTATTTAGCTATTGCAGGTTACATTTATATAAATATTTGAAAAATTGATTAACTTCTTCTACTCTGAAGAACTTTCGCAGCCAGACACAAAAAATTGAGTATGTATCATACGGGTATGAGTATATGTAGTTGTTTAACTGTTACACTATGTTCGATATTGCAATGCTCTTGCTCTGGGGGCCTTTTTTTGGGTATTCTTATATGGTCATTTCCGCCGAATTGTCAACCAGGACCGATAATTAAATGTTGATAATCATAATATTTTTTCCTGTACCTATAGTTATAATTAAATGTCTATATTTTTATAATATCTCAGGTTTTTTCATGACAAAATTGGCCTGAAAACTGAACAATGTTATTTATTCACTTTTAGCTACTTTTAAAGGCATTTTTATATTTAATTTGTTCACATGCAAAACAGAAGTAATGTTTCGCACTATTTCTACCAAATCTCTTTATTGCGATCAAATAAGAAGAGAAAAATGAAACTAGACCAAAAAAAAAGTTTGATTAATGGTTAATTTTTTATTTTGTTTCTTATCTATGTTTTAATCGTACGTTCGCGAACGAAAAATAAATTGAGTGCAAGTAGGTGGCTCACGTTTGTTTTTTTACATCTGTCTTCTCTACATTTCTACATCTACGTCTTCACCACGATTCCTGAATGTGTGTGCGAAGGGGAGAGGGAATGAGTAAGCGCTTGGAAGGCGTTGCGTGGCCACTGAAATTTCATTTGTTCATTCTGGCCATAATAATGATCCAGATTCGGCAATCTGGTAGATACGGCTATTTTTCATGATTTTGCATCTTTGGTTTTTGCGTATCTGAAAAATGTGGTTTCCACAGATTTTCGTTCTCTGTGTGAGCGGAAGAGGGCGGGGCGAAATTTTGACTCGGCTGTTGATGCTGATCAAGAATATATATACTATATGGGGTCAGAAACGCTTCCTTGTGGGATCCACTAAAAATCGAATATACTCTTCGAGTACAGGGTATAAAAAAATTGCTTCCGCCCCTCGCAATTATTCATAGATTGCATCTGATCAGGAATGAACACGTAATGCACCGAATCTCGTAGATCGATAACGTGGGACAGAAAAACCATTTGGCTATCCGCATAACGCCACAAATTTCTTGCTATAAAAGCAGCCTCCAGCGAACCTGTAAACCATTCGGAAATCCAAGTCAAGATGTGTCGTGAACAGTTGTTGGTGCTACTATGTCAGATCCTGGTCCTGCTAAAAGTTGTAAACTATTCGATGGGAGTTCTTTATGATTTTGAGCTCGAGGATGAGAGAATGTTCAGCGAGTGCAGTGATAAGCCCAAAGGCTATCTAAATATGGATGGATTTTGGGATTTGTCCGAATTCAGAACAGAAATGGTGGCGGAGGGACTAAAATTGTCTGGAAACTTAACATCTTCGTGGAATATCCTTCCAGCGGATCGCATTGAGGTAATAGGTAATGCAGTTTCCAATCGAGAAAACGTCTGACTTAATCTTACCTTAGGCCACTGCCAGTATATTTTCTTTCGATCGTGGCAATTGGAAGAATACCGTTGTCAATGTGGGGGTGAGGGACTTCTGCAAGGTTATGTATGAGGAAAACCAATTATGGTACAAGTACTGGTCCTCGCACGCAACCAACAAGAATGAAGTGAAGGACAAATGTGTTAACCTGGGTGTAAGGACAATCTCGTACGGCTAAATTGAGGCTAAATTGTTTGTTTTTATATTTTCCACTTCCATTTCAGACAAAGCTGATTCTAGAAACATATATCCTAAATATACAATTTCCTTCAGATGTACCAATACGTTCTGGGCGCTACAAGATTGTGATTAAATTCCATGCGATAGATCGGGCTGGTGTAAGGCGCAAAAATAGTATTTGCTTTGAAATTAAGGGCAAACTTAGCAAGGCTCAATGAAATATTGTCTTGTTCTCTGTTTCAGTAATTTCCTATATTCAGTAATTAAATATATTTTTTCGTTGCACTATCTGTTTGTAAAGATATATAAATCCTTATAACACATGGCAACAAAATTGAACTTTTTTCCCGCTGGGGCTCAAGCCGAATTTTTATGGTAGATAATCTTCCGTTGATTTGGGGATTTATTGATTTTTAAGAATTTATGATTTTTTTTCGGGTGTACTATCATTCAGCAAATGCTCTATCTCAAGAGAGCAGGTTTGGTCGTCGTCTTCGTGGTCCACGGGCATGCTCGTCACTCCCACTCGCTGTCGTGCTGAGCAGCTGCTGGGCAGGCTTCTGCTCTTGCTCCTGCTGGAGGGCCTGAGCTTGGACCTGTTGTTGGGCCTGTTGTTGCTGGTGTTGCTCCTGCTGGAGGGCCTGAGCCTGGGCCTGGGCCTGTTGTTGGTTTTTCGTTGTCATTTCAAGGAGGCCTTTCAACAGGTCGCGAACATTTTTCTCCAGCATGAGCGACTAAGAAAAGAGAAAGAGAAGAAACACTATTAGCTCTTCTGCGATTCCAAACCTTCGTGTGCCGAATTTTCTATGTCAACTAACGGAATTTAACGGCAATGGTGTCGGCGTTTCAGTTGTTACTACATGAATTTTACATGACACTGCCGCCACCTAGAGCTCGTTTGACTTTTCGCCTAAAGTAGATACGAGGAAATGGCGGCGCCACTGTTATTCTTATAATTTGTATTTTTACATGCTACATTTATATAAGAGTTTTTGCGCGCTGCTGAGAATGTGTATTTGTTGTTTAGAATTTTATATTTTTCCGGTAAATAAATGCACATAAATAAAATAAAAATATATGCGGAAAAAATGAATATTTTATTGTGATTAACTATGTTTGGCAAGGTCGGAAAACTAGGGCAGTCGCACGAAACCTATAAATGCTGCTACTATTATAAAAAATCGCTTGTTTTCCTCGATATCTAACTTTATATATAACTTTAGCAAACAACTTTAAAACTAGGAACCAATGAGAAAGGAAAAATCAATGAAACCATTGATTGAATACTTAGGAAGCACTTGTCCAAACTCAGCATCGAAATACCTCTGCCGGATCCGGTTTCACGGCAATGAATGATAATGAAAGGCGGGACAGAACAAACAGTTGAAGTGGTTTTTGATAAACCATTAAATCGAATTTAATACCACAAGAACAACAAACCAGCGCAGGACTAGACGCGGATCAGGAGGGTGGGTGGCGGACATTTCGAAATCAAACAAGAAACTGTCGGATTTAATTGAAAACGCCAATTCATCATGGACAGAGGGAGGAGTATGAATATCTAGGATACTCTCACCCCCATTTATGTAATTGAATACCTGCGACATTCATGGGTAATCGCATCAACAATCAAAGCAACAAGGCAGCCAACAGAATTACATAACACCGAATCGAATACATACAGATCTGAGAACACAGGCCTGAAAGGAACGCGTGCCACGCCGGCCACAAGCATCATTATCTACTAATTATTCGAGTATTATTGAAACCCATTCAGCTGAAAATGTATAACGAGTGTCAGTGCAGTTCCTGCTACCGCACTTGGTGCACACTCGAATTAGTTACGTTACTCAAATCTGACCGCAAAATAGCCAAGCTCTCTCCTGTTTCCCCCTTCAAGCCGCCTCTATTGTTGGCTTGACTTCTGCGCCCAGCCCGGCCCGGCAAGGCGCGGCAAGGCCCGGTCCGTGGCATTAAGAGCCATTGAATTGGCAATAAAAAGATTATAGCCCGAAGGTGTGAAGTGTAGCAGAGAGCAACCGTACGGCCAGCGTGGAGTCGGCAATCGGAAACGGAGAACCGACTGCCGGCACAAAACACCCCCATGGCGAACATGTGTTTGGGTCCATTGTTTCCCGTTTCCAGCATCGCAGAGCAGCGCAGGGCAGCGCAGGGCATCGCTTCGCTTCGCTCTCGCTTCGAGTGAGAGTGGATGAGTGAGAGTGGCCGAATGAGTGCGTGGCCATATTGCGGCAGACATCCAATCAGCGCCGCAGAGCTCTTCCACATTCGAAGCAGCCAATGGAAAAGCAGATTTCTGTGGATTAATATAACAACACTTGTGGGTCACGATGTCAAGTTGGAAGGACTCAAATCTTAGAATCTAATATTGAAAAATGTACTTGTATTTCTGAAATTATTGGCGGCCACTTTAAATGCCTTTTATAAGTTTAAAAGTCTAATCATTGGAACTTCTTCAACAAAGTTTATTTGGGGACTAGCTTCCCCGGAAGTATGCTTCATTTTGTATCCCAGCAGCGATATCTACTCGGTTTTGAATCTCAGATAAACTCTAAGAAACTCGAAGACCTCTTGCAGTTTTCTCCAGGTCTTCTTCTTCACACGAATATGATTTTCTATTTGAAAATCTATTAAAATGTCGGTGCTTCTTTGTTTAAATTTCCCAGTAAATCCATTACCTAACTAACCTACTTATGCTCCCCCGGGTATGCCTTTATGGTGGCCCCAGAATTTCCCGAATTATTTCCAATCCAAACAAATGCATAGCCCAAACAAATCAAACCAAATGTTGAGTTCACTTGACATCACTTCTGGGTACAGTACCCAAAACCCGAATGCAATGGGAGGATAGTTAGCAATGCTATAAACAATACTCAATAAACAGCACTCCTGAAACGAAGGCGCACTACCAAGTAACGTTACCATTTTACGACAAATGTTGTGCGTTTTTTTTTGTTTATGCACTTGAGAGGAACTCAAATGCCCTTGCCAGACCGAACGCCTGCGCATCCACCAATGGGCGGCGTCGAGCTCGAACGGGAGCCAAAACCACCACCGGAGTGCCAGCTGGAGGCGAGCCCACTTGAGGCGTGAGGCGTATTTCCGCATTTCCACTCCGTGAATCCGAGTGATTCTCTCGCCAGGGATCGTCGGGGCAGCTATTTAAAGAATGCACGGAGCGCCCAGTTCGAGCACATTCGTAACGCAGCCTTCGAGACGTGAACACACGAACAGCCCCGAACCGAATCGGTCCGCACCAAATAGAGATCCGATCCGGAGTGAACAAGTGTAAAAGTGCCAGACAGAGCAGAGCAGAGCGTAAACGAGAAAATGTTGAACATGGAAAGTGCAAGTGTGGGGGCCTCCATGGCGGGTCTAAGCAAAACGCTGACAACGCCCTTCTCCATCAACGACATACTGACACGCCACAATCCGGATAAGCATCGCGCATCCAGCGTGGACTCCGAGCCGGAGGCAGACATCAGCGGCAAGAGCCGGAGCTCCAAGCAGAACCTTGATCGGGAACGATCTGCCTCCAAGTCCCCGCCGCTTTGCTGCCGAGACCTGAGCATTTACAAGCAGGACTCCGGCATGCCCAATCCCGGCCAGAGGCCGACAAACTACTTGCAGTACTATGCGGCGGCTGCGGCACTCGACAACAACAATCACCACAACAGCCATCACCATCAGCAGCACCAGCACCAGCCCCAGGCAACAGCCCCGGGCGCCAGCGGAGGCGACTACATGCAACGCAAATTGGCCTACTTTGGCAGCACTCTGTCCGCCCCGCTCGACATGCGGCGCTGCACCAGCAACGACTCCGGTAAGTCTGCCCCATTGTTCGCTCTAATGGAAATGCCAATTGTCCATTGTGGCAGCCGCCGTGTGTGCCTGGTGCTAATTTCCCAACCATTTTCCGCCTGCTCCATTCACAGACTGCGACTCGCCGCCGCCGCTGAGCAGCTCACCCTCCGCCTCGCCGCTCTCCCACGACGGCAGTGTCCTCAGTCGCAAGAAGCGGTCGCGTGCGGCCTTCAGCCACGCCCAGGTCTTTGAGCTGGAACGTCGCTTTGCCCAGCAGCGCTATCTCTCCGGGCCGGAGCGCAGCGAAATGGCCAAGACGCTGCGTCTCACCGAGACCCAGGTGAAGATCTGGTTCCAGAACCGACGCTACAAGACCAAGCGCAAGCAGATCCAGCAGCACGAGGCCGCCATGCTAGGCGCCACAAAGCGTGTGCCTGTCCAGGTGCTGGTCCGGGAAGACGGCAGCACCACCTACGCTCATATGGCACCCGGTGCGGGGCACGGCCTGGACCCGGCGCTGATCAACATCTATCGCCACCAACTGCAACTGGCCTACGGGGGCTTGCCCTTGCCCCAGATGCAGATGCCCTTTCCATACTTCTACCCGCATCCGAAGGTGCCACAGCCGATTCCGCCGCCAAGTCAGCCCTCGAGCTTCGTCAATGGTTCCTCGGCCTCGTCGTCGCCAGTGCCAGTGCCCTTGCCATTGCCAGTACCAGTGCGCCCTCAACGCACACCCTGCCCGAGTCCTGGCCAAGTGATGGGCATGGATAGTGGACCGGAGTCCGCGCCGGAGGATGTGGATGAGAACGTAGAGATTGACTAGATCGGACCGGATATGTGGGTTACTTTATTGTGATAGCTGTAGAAATGTGTTTTAGACTCTCTGTGTAACCAATACGATAGATATCCGTGCATGCTCATGGCATATAGCTTTAGTAGTCGTAAGTTTTAGCTGTATCTGAAAGTTAAATAAAACCATACATCAAAACAAATTTAAACTTGATTGCTTTGTTTATTCCAATCAATTCAGAGTTGGGGAAATGCTGGAAGCCTTGTTTAATTTCCATTAAACAGCGCCATGTCGCGATGCAGTATTTGAGAATGTAATATTTGAAAATTTAAGGCACCTTCCTCTCTTTCAACCTGAATTGAAAGATAATTTCCATTTCGATGCTGTATATTATTATTGTATAATAATCAAGTGATACCATATGACCTGATTTTGCAGCAAACTGCCAGGAGGGGCTTCCTACTCCCACACTGGGACTCTTCAGAAATGACGGCGATCAAGAGGCGAAGCGTCTCATTGAAGTGGCCATGCGTGTGGCCGGAGTCTTGCGAAAAACGTTGATGATGACCGACTATGGCGAGCACTCAATGTCGACATAGAAGTGCTTCAATGTGTCAGAAAGGACGGGACGGGACGGGCCGGAACGAGGGCCGAGTCTGTGACCCACAAACCACTGACTTACATACGAGCACTCGTAGGATTCCTTGATTTCACACACTTTTGGCATGCAGTTTTGCAAAAGATCAACGGATCTCCTCTGTTCCGAGGAGAATGAGGTATGGGAAGGGGAACATAGACATGTCCTTAGCGGCACAGTTGGTGGCTGACGGCAACAAGGACACGACTCAAGTGCTTGTCGGCGACAATTTTAACGGACCGACGAAGCGATGTTTGTAAACAAACAAACAAATAGAATCACAAGCTGACGCCCAAGAATCGGGACTAGGCCGGAGCCAGGACGAAGCCATTTGTCGGATCATCCACTTCAGAGGCAGCAGGAGCCGTTCTCTGCGTCATGGTCGTGCCTGGCAACAATTCTGCTCGTTTTACAACTAACCAGCAATTTCCCTGATCTTCAGCAACCCATTAAGCACCCTTTCCCCCATCGCAGCCCTTCCGTGCCGACGGCTTTCCACGAGTATATGCGCAAGTGGGGCATTGAACGTGCCAACTGGCGGACTGGGGAACCATGTGGGGGATGGGGACTGGAGACTGCCAACTGAAAAAACAAATAGGGAATGGGTGTATCCCATTCCATTCGATTTCGGACGCATTCTTCGTCTGAAAGGCCAGCCATTTGACAAATTTGGGACACTAAAACCGATTGACAGTTGTAATTACTTGTGTCAATAAGTACATATATATTCTGGCTATAGATGTAGTAAAAACCTACGAATGTATCGTTTGGGAATTGCACATGCCATAATTTAATACTGAAAATAATGTGCTGAAATCTAGCAAATTTAGAACGAACACTCTTGCTGTCATATTCTTATCACTTAATTATTGGTCAATTTTGGTGCTAATTACTATTATTGAGATTGACATGTCGTGCCACATTTGTGGGCTATAAAAGCGACTTGGCCCCAGACATCACATCCACTCCGAAATTAAGTTTAAAATGCATCGGAATCCATTGTGGAAATGGCTGATACTGATATTGCTGAATCGTGTACACTTTTCCATTGAATTCAAATACGAATTCGAAATGTGGGATGAAAATATATTCAGCGATTGCCTGGATAATCCTGAAGGAGCTCTCAATATCCATGGACTTTTCGATTTCTCTGAAGCGTCCTTTGACATGAAAGAGGATGGAGTGAATGTATCTGGGAACTTAACCTGCATGTGGGATGTCCAGCCAACGGATCGTGTTCAGGTGATACATATGTCTGGCTATTGATTAATTTTGTAAGTTTCCGAAGAATATTTCAGATGATCATCAATGTGCTGTATTTGGACCGTGGCACTTGGACAAATACCATATTTAACTTGGACATTAAAGATTTCTGCCCGATCATGTACAGCGAGAAACAACTTTGGGCCAAGCACTTTACGAAGTACATAACAAATGCGGAACTAGTGAAGGATAAATGTTTCACAACAGTCGGGGTAGCTATATAGTGCTGCAATATATGGTGTTAGAATTCAATGAATATTCCATCTCTAATGGCTGAACTTATTCTAACAGACTACATTTGTGATGGAACCATTTGTCTTCAAGTTTTTTCTTGGCTCGGACGTTTTGCTAAAGCCGGGACAATACAGGATTGTTGCACATATGAATGCATTTGGTCCGAATGATGTAATGCGTCCAATTCGATTGTGCTATGAAATGAAGGGAGGATTCGTACGTGTTTGAGGACGAAGAATCAGTAAACTTACTATGCTCCCGAAAGAACATATACATATATACCATATCTTAATAATGTGCAATTTTTTTGTTCTTCCTACTGAAGAGCAAATGGCCTCGAAAAATACTTAATCAAGAGTTTTCCATTTTTAGAAGTCCACCTCACCGCTGTCAATCTCCTTCGGTCTCCGCAGTAGCGAGCAGCAACATTGAGTTGGAACTCTGTGAGGGAGTTTAATTTTTATGGCACGCTTCAGATTTCGTACTGCCTGAAGGGTTGAAGGCGCACACTGCATGTGGTCGGGATCTTCTGGGGAGAAATGGGTGCTGGCGGTGCTGCTGGTGCTGCCGGTGCTGCCGGTTCTGCCGTTCTGCCGTTCGTCCTGCGCCTAGCGGCTTGGCCACTAATTTGTTTATATTGCCCCGGATTGCGCCTCCGGATTTGTTTATGCAACCTTTTTTACGACACACATGCCTGGCTGCTGCGAGTACGGCCTGTCAGCTACTTGACGGCAATCCTTTTAAAAGGGGCCGCCCTGGCAGCCATCCCGATACGTTGTCGCTTGTTTGCCTTGTAATTAATATGGAAATTAGTCACGGCAGAGGCAGGGGCAAGTGGCGTATGCGCAATCTTTGAACTGCAATTAGTCCGTCGACTGTGGCCTGTCACACGGACCTACTGCGGAGCTGCCCCCGATCCCAACGGACTGGGACACTGGGTAAACAATTTTAGCATTATTCGCTATTTGTTTAAACATTTTTGGGGGCCTGCATTCTTAAGCAGCCATTGGGCCGCTGAGAGCGCATTTAATGGCGAAATGTGAAATTCAAAAGCAAATGCAAAAACCATTCCCACACCACCGACCCCGACAGCTTAAAGTGTAAACAAAATGTTCGAAATGTTCACTTATTATAAAATGCAGTGCATTTTTTTTTGGGTCCATTTCCATGCACTTTGCTGTGCGCTGTAGCAATCTGCCGTCCTCCCGTTCACCCCCGTTCACCCCCGTTCATCCTCCCATTCCCACTCTCATTCGCCTCCATCTCCATCGATACCGTGATCGCGGTCGACATCGACATCGACGGCTGTGTCTGCTGCACACATGTGCGCCATAAAAGGAAGCTGAGGATCGGGCCCGATGAGGCTCGCTTCGACTGACACTTCGATTTGCAGCCAACCCAGGGCTGGCTTGTTGTTGTTGCACGTGTTGCCTTGGTGGCGCGTTTGTTTATGCAACAGTCCTGGCCCTAACAGTTCTTGGTAGGAATAACTTCACAACAAATTCATCAGCTAAACTCTAAAGTTGATGCTCTTCCTGCCGGAGGGGTATTTGAGCTGTGAAAAACTGCCTGGAACAGAAAATATATTTTATTTAAAAGTTCGAAATTTGTATTTTTAAAGAAGTGTTTTATCTAAAATCCAAATGAATAAATTTGTAGAGCGCATCGATGGCATTGGATGGTTTGGTTGAAAATGAAACAATTATAGGGTATCCCTACATCGGTTCGGTGAGCTGCAGGGCCATTTGCAACCTGACTTTGTTATTGAAGTTGTGCTCTTTGTTTTATGGGATGGTCTGGGAACGGACTCCGAGTGAGGGGGAGGATTGGATTAGAGCAAACGACATTGCCTAATTGCTTTGTTGCCGGGCTGGGGATGGCGATGGCTAGGGCTAGGGCTAGGGCTAGGGCTATGGGGCTGAATCGCATTGGTTTTGGGTAGGTAAATGAAAATGTTTTCCCGCCCCTCTGTAAACAAAACACACGGACAAAGTACGGTTGATGCGCTGGCCTATTTATGTTTATTTTGTTTTGAAAATTGTGCGTTTAATTTATAGTTAATTGTTGTTCAGCTTTTCATTAACCAACCAAACCGAGCAGTCACTGTGTGCGGTCCCCGAATCTGGGGAAAATTCATGGGAATCCATCCCACACCGCACGAGCACGAGCACAATGCATACAGAAACGGACATGGACACGGACACGGACACGGGCACAGATGCCTATGAAATTATACCAATTGTTGATGATGGTGCTATTTGCGCAAGTTGTTGATGCCCCCACTCCCACGGACAGCCATCCACCATCCACATCCACATCCATGACCGCCACCAAAATCAACGCCGTCCAATGGCACACTAACAGGTTCCCCCGCGCACTGCGCTCCCACCTTCCTCCCGCCTTGGCAAACAAAATGGCCACCCACCTCAATTTTGATTTTTATTTTTTCATTTCCAACTCAATCTGTACGAAAAGTACGACCGACCGACCGACCGACCGACGGCCGGCAGCTGTGGAAATCTTTGCGCAATATTGGATCCAATCCGATCCGGTCCGATCGGATCAGATCGTTCCCTTCCCGGTGGGCACTCCTTTGCTTATTTAGCTTCAAATAAAAAATCATTTAAATGATTTGGGGAGCCGAATAGCAGGGCAGGGCAGGGCAGGGCATGGCGTAGCGTAGCGTAGAAATTGAATGATAAATGTTTTGGTTTTTTGTGATTTTGTTTATTGTTCAAATTTCGGGTAAAAAATTTCAAATTTTACCGCATGCATAAAACGGTTTCAGCGCGTTCTTCTACTCGTTTTATGGACAGCCATTCAATTCGGCAAAAATTGAGTTGAGTCCAGCAAGAAATAGCACTATCGAGGGTCTGTTCCGCGAGCTGTTTGGATGGAAATCTTGTGGTGCGGCTGGCCGAGACATGTGTCCCAGTCTTCATCGCCCCGACCGTCATTGAGGCAACTTAATTAACGTTTTTAATGGACCTGCCGACTCGTAATGTCGACAATTAAAAGCGCATAGACAGCACACAATGGGATTGGGATACACAGCTCCTTGTGCAGGCGTTAGATTGCCCACGTGGCGGGGTCGTCGGGGCTGGCTTATCAGTTGCCAGAGCGCTACTAATAGGCCGGACGGAAAAACACTTGAAGATCTATTGATAAACAGTCACTTGGTAGTCACTCACTCGTTCGTCTGTGAACTGGTGGGATTTGTTTTCCTCCCCAGCAGCATTTGGCACCGAAAAGTGTTTTCTTCGATGGAAGGATGGAGAAAATAAAACAAACTGATCAATGTCGTATATGGTAAACAGCTTTATCGACTGCAGAGAACAATTTCTGAGATAGAGTGCGTCTTTGGTGTCTGCCCGAGCACCTGAAACTCACTTAGTCGTTAATCTTTTGTTTTCACAAATTTATTTGGACCATCATAAAAGCGCGTTAAGTCTGTTTAAGTGTTCATTTCATATTGTAAACACTCTGCTCTGCCCTGCGATGACTATGACTCAAGAGAAAAAGGTGTGGGTGCCAGGAGAATGAACGGGTACAGTGGAACTAGAATAAGTGGAATTCAAATGAGTTCTGGGATTTCAAAGAGAAGATTTTTGAAACAATCCGTATACTTTTGTACCTTAAATCAATACCGTTATGGTTACAGTCGAACTTTTCTACAATGAACTTCCATTTTTGCATTTTCGTTCAATTTTCAGTACGTTTTGATCTCTATTACGATATTACGAATTTTTCCACGCCCGTAACTGGAGTTCCCAAACGTTTTCGATCTCGCTAGAGCGAATTTTTTTTTCAATTATTCTGATTATGATTTTCTACCAAAACACAGGCAAAATGTATGTGAGAAAGTCCCGAACTATAAATGCGAGCTTCCAACACAAAAATACTAATTATTTTAAAGTGAAATATTCCATAATTCCATAAAACGAATTTTCCATCCAAAGGATTGTTTTTTATCCCTAGATATGAAAGTCCAGATTTTCAAATCCATATCTAAATCCCTATAGGCGAATTGTGTATGGAATGATATGGAATGTAAGTTTCGATTCCCTGCCTTTGAGAACAACATAAATCGTACGCATAGAAGATTCAATGACCTCTTGGCACTGAGCATAAGAGAGGAGCTGTTCAGGCATATGGCAAACCGACAATTGAGTTAACTCGAATTTGAGCTAATGCATAAATCAACATTAATTTGCTGGCAAAGAACTCTGCGAGGAACTCTGGAGAACTCTCCTCTCCTCGCAGATGGCTGCCTCGTTAGCTTTTCGTCACTAAGCTGAGCAATTTGGGTTTTCAAATGAATTCCACCTACTTTTTCCTAGTGGCAGCTCTTTATCTTTTTTTTCCTTTTATTTTTTTCATAATCATTATACGGAGAATTTCTTTCTTAGCATTTTTCCCTGCCCGGGCCACCCCGACGCCTATCGGCCACACCCACTCCACTGTCGGCAGCTATTAGCAGCAATTTTCAATTTCCTTTCTGATGAAGCACATGGCAAGAGAGCAAATTACATGGCAGAGAAGATGCGACATTCACTTTTCTTTCTCTGGTGCCTTGGGTCGTTCCGTTCCTCCTTTTTTTCGCTTCAGCTTTCCTTCATCTTGCAGCTTCGTCCTGGCGCACACGTACGCAATTGTCCTCAGCGCTCGACTTCGATTCGAAAAGAACATTTTCTTGCAATTTCTGCTGGGCGGTTGAGTGGGCCAGCTACCCAGACCCAAGACCCACAGACCCCCGAAACCAGACGGAGACGGAGACGGCGCAAATGAACGGCCATTATGTTTATCTGAAGTGAAAGCAACGGCTGAAGTGAATTTTTAACGAGCCAGAGACTGTCAGACGCTGGCCAAGAAGTTGCTCAGTGCGTTGCAGTGAGTTATCCTGGCTGCCAAGGACCTGCTTCAATGGAATAAGAAGAAAATTACACTTAAACGCTGCGGCGTGTCGACAGCTGACCTGGCCTCTGTACGCCCGGTACGCCTTGGGGATGGGGCGACTGGTCAGCTTTTCTTTGATTGGGCTGCATTCAGCGGATGGGATGTCTCAAGGTACGAGCCAGGCTAAGCTTTAGTCATTACAGCACCCCCAAATTGCCGGTCAATTAACCGTTTCACTTGAAAACTCATTCATTAGCCTCCACGAACAGGGTCTCCATACTCACTTGGTGGCGAGGAGTGTCGGAGTACATTCCAGAGGCAATGGCAGTGCCAGTGCCAGAATGAAGTTTATTTGACTAGGCCGTTGACAGACAAACAGCATCGGCATCGGCATCCCCTTCCCCTTGGCCTTCTCTTCCTGCCATTTGCAGCACTCCCAGCAGTGGCGTCCCCATCTCATTGGTAGCACTCATACGCAGTGTGCGCCATCTGCATTAACATATCATTAGGGTGTGGGTGTGCTTGTGTTTGCCTGTTTATCTGCGCTTTTGTTTACAATAAAGCATAATCATGTGTTACTAATACCAATAATAAAGCCCAGGGCAGGGCAGGGCAGGGGCCATGTAACCCTAGCAGCCTAGCCGCGCATGAACTCTGCCATCCGATGGGGCGTCGCGCCCACTTCAATGTCAGTTCGTGAATGCATAATGAGACCAGATCCCCACCGCTCCACCCCGCTCCACCACGTCTCGACTGTTCGGGGCTCCATGCTCTCGCCTCAAGTGCACTTGCCGAGAGCCCAGGGACCGCCCGGAGTCATGTAAACATCCCATATCCATATCCCAAATTCCCACATCCAAATGTCGCTGGCGCTGGCGCTGCCATTGCAGGAAACAACTGTCTTTCAGGTCATTTTGTGTATAGGAATAAGTATTACGATATTGTACAGATTTTCGGATGAGTAATCCATACAATGTGTGCATATCTGCTCGAAATATATATACATACATGTATAAACTCGCAGAGATACTTGATGATTTGGTAAGCGAACACTTAAAAGTAAAAGTATATGCGATATGGGACTATCTTTTGGGCAATCAAATTTCAAATATACAGCATGAATATGTTGAAATCCCATTAAATCCATGATGAGCAAGCTGTTTTTTTTTCGGCTAAAGTCTGTGGCATTTTAGCTTCATTCCCAAAGAGCACTTGGCTTGGCTCTCAGGCGCCATAAGTAGAATTCTGTATGCCTGACAGATATACATTTCGATTCATTAAATACTTAAGTAGAACTTCAAGTGCCAAAGCTTAAGTGTAGTGGTCATTATTGCAAAAATACTCCTACATATAATACGTATATGAAAGGCCATAAAGTGCAGATCAATCGCTTGTGCAGTACTCTAGGGAAAAGCCCATATGGCAATGAAAAGCCTTGTGTTGAGTATAGCCTGACATGGCACTATCCGTAGATTGCATCATTCAATATCTATATTCAATTGGATTATTATAATTATAGTAAATGGATTATTACACTCGTTCCCCATTTGATGTAATTGAGGAATTGATTCACACTAAGCGCAATTAAATATTTTCAGGAATAAATCTGTACTGTAAAACATTTTTTATAAGCCATATATAATATTTTGAGCCAGTATAAATAAATAAATTCACTTGTAATAGTGTGATATCACAGGAGTCTGAATACGAAATTTGGTTGCCTTACCTCTTTAGTCTCTGATGCTGATCAAGAGTATATAGTACTTGATGTGGTCAGAAACACTTCCTTCTGGGTATAAAAAGTATATAAATTTGATCAATATTTTCTTCACCCATTTCACATTTGTTGTGTATTTGTGTATAATTTAAAGTACTCCTTCTCGAAGTATTTAAAATGGTTTCATTGTCAATGGCTGCGATCGAAAGCTAAGACACAAACAATTACCCAATAAAATCTTCCTTTGATAAGCCAACAGCTGGATAAATCACTTGGCTGTGTTCTGATTTCTGGATATCTTATAGGGATGATAGCTCTTCTCGGTAAAGTCGAAAACGCCATGGATATGGAGTGTTTCCAGGCAATCCCTGAATTTACAAATTACAGAATTACTATTTTCAACAGAATCTGCTCCTCATGCTTTAAAATTGACTTAAACAAGTGATGTATGCGGAAATTTGAACAATTATGGCCATTATTGATGTGCTTATATTTCTATTTTCCCAATTCAAAACTTTCCTATTCGAGTTTATATTGTTCTTCCCCCCAAGGCGATTGTCGGTAGGAAATCGTAAATAAATCATGGGCTTTTGACTAAATCAAATATTTGTTTCCTGGCTGCCACCCACGCGGACACCCCATAGTAAATTGAGGCCCTAAAACACCGACATTCCCCATTCATTGCGCTGTACTCGTACTTCCCATGTAAGCGCAAACGAGTACATTCATACGAGTAAATGTACATACATACGTGTACATATATATTTTGTTAAATGGCAATAAAACTCATCGCGCCAATTTGTAGGCAATTAAATTTTATATTCGCGCAGGAATTTGATTTTGATTTGCCGCTGCGATGGGTATGGCGATGGGGATTGTGGCGTCCGGTACGGACTTCGATTTCGATCCGAATGAGGATTCGATTCCGTGCCGCACCATCGCCCTGTGCTGCGGGATCGATCATTCAATTTGGCAGCCATTCGTCGACGTATTATTGTTTGCATTGTCATATTTTGCCAATGTGTTTTTATTGTTCTTGTTACGGGCGCGAGATATCATCGGCATACGGACCGATGCCGGTACAGCGTACAGCATCGCACAGTAATCGTATTTAGATTGCCTCTATTTGTTGCCGCATGCCGGGGCAGATACATACATACGTATGTACTTTGTTTATTGTCTTGGTCTGGCCAAAATAAATGCAACAGCTTTGCTGCGGTAGATTTCGAATTGGTGTTCAGGCCAAAACCTTGAGCAGTCATCGGTGTGGGGTGTGTGCTGTGTGTTGTTTGGGGGCCTCAAGTGGATGAAGTTATTGCAAATTTTCTAATCTGCTCGGCTCGGCGGCGGCTCCACTTTGGACAATGCCCGGATCCCCATTGGCCTGGCAATCGTTGCAATGATCTCAACGGCCGGCAAAATGCAGACACGAATTCCTCGCCGATCCCCAAGTGTTCCATCAAAATCAAAGCTTTTAAGTCGCTGCCTGAAGTGTTTCGTTCTAATTTGCCTTTGGGGCTGGTCGTTGGGGCACACAGGCAATGGCCGAGAATGCGCAATTAGCCACTATTACATTAATAATACGCGTACTTGTCTTCCACCGCACGGGCCCCAATAATAATTGAAAAATCCCATATCTGTGCCGAATCTATCTATGGAAACATCGAAAAAGAAATTCAATTGAAAAGCGCACATTGGCCAAAGTGAATCGTTTGTACTTAAGAGCTTAAAAGTATGGATCTTGCCGCAGTACTCTGCCCTCTGTATACCCTGCCACACGAGTCTGTCTGTGACCTTCAGTGACGGCATGCAATCGGAAACCGGTGCGGTGCGGAGCGGAGCGGAGCGGAGCCGTTGCCTCGATCATGATCATGTAATCATGCGTGTGGCTTTGTTTATACATCACGCCTGTCCAGCGCTACTTGTCGCCGCTCCTGGCCAGACGGGACACGACACACTTGAGGATGTCGGCAGGACATGCCGAGTCGCAGTGAAATATGTGAGAACGTGGCCGTGTCTGCCTACTCAAGTGGCCCCTGTGCCAGACGGACAGACCAGTGAGCCCTGGTCTTGTGTGTGGTGTGTGTGGTCAAGGTGTCTGATTGGAATCATCTGCCCCCAGGATCCGTCTGGAGTCTAGACAGAGGTTTTTTGTGTGGTCCTCCAAGTGGTTTATTTTGATTTGCGCCCCGGGACACATTAGTGGACCACTGTTTTGTAACAAATTAGATAATCGCCCCGCCTGCCACGCCACGCCACGCCATGCCACGCCGGGCGCTCTGTCTGAGTGGCAGGAATGGAGAAGCACGGAGCCAACTGTCGACTGGGAAGACTGGAAGACCACACAACTGACGCAAATAACTCAAACCGTACTTCAAATAAGCAAAACGCCAGGCAACAACAAACAATGCTGTCCTGCTGTCCCAGGGGGAGGGAGAGCATTTAATGTACTGGTGCACGGGTACTCGTACTCGAACTCCTCGGCTCGAAGTCCATCATCCTCCCATGTGCTCATGCCCACATCCCTATCAGGTGTGCGGTGGCGTTGACTTTGTGGCCACCGATGCCTATGCCTATGCTGATGCCGCTGCCGATCCCGCTGTTGATGTCGATGTCGACGCTAATGTGGATGTCGATGTCGAGCCGCCTCCGTTAGAAGCGGATTTTGTTTATGCTACTCTTTGTGAGCAATAAAAGCACAGACGGCCATGTGGGTGGTCCCACCTTCGGGTTTCGACTTTATGCTGTCGCTCTACAGCGGGACGGAGGGCTGATACCGGTAACACTGAACCACGAATGCATACATATGTATATCCATATGTATGCAAATGGCAGCGCCACCAACACCGACACCAACACCAGCAGCCACAGCCTCAGTTCCAGTTCCAGTCCCAGTTTAGCGCCGCGTGCTAATCATCAGCAGCTCTTCAAAGGTATTCGTGTGGAATTAATCAAGGCATTGTGCGGATGCAGAAGGATGCCCGACCGAGCACTAGTAATCCCTGTGAGAATGGAGCTGAACCATAATTGAATTGATTTCTGGCGAAAGCGACCACTTGCCAGTGCCGGAATCGAGGGGCCATAGCCAAGAAGGGCTATCTGAAGTGGCATCCGAATAATTTGACATAATTGTGTCATAATGAAGCGCTATCGGGGCCTGGGAAAGGGGCTTCGACTTCGCCTACTCAAGTCAAGTGGGGATCAGAGCCCTCGCTCCCAGTCAACATCAATGGGGAGTTGATAACACTCTTTTTCGGTGGTTTATTGACCTCGCCCCTGCCCTCGGAGAACTACTCCCCGAGCACCCCTTTGCATACGAGTGAAAACATTCTAAGCTGCAGGCAATGTATTTGTTTTCGTTTGTCAATAGAATTGACATAATTTACATTTTGATGCCTCGCATCCACATACAAGGAAAACAAATCGCTTGGCCATAGCTCAAATCGAAAATTCACCAATTTCATTTTTACGTCTTTATAATTCGCACTCAGTGATCCGATTTATGATATTATGGATCGATTGAATTTGATTGATAGGTCTTTTTTTTTTCCTCCATTGGGGTGATGATCTTCGATAATAAACTAAATGGAAAGACTTTTGTTGGAGAAAACGTAGGACTATTTTGTAAATCAACTATTAGATACTAATATTTCTTGGAAATATTACATAGCGAAATATTAATCCTAATATTAGATTCCGAAATTACTATTAATACTATTGGTAATAAAAATTATTTCAGAGCAATTCATATGAGCCAATCTTATTCGAATTGCCAACCGTATTCCTGTGTTTTTTGGCCATCTAATACAATATACATCCAATTTATTAATGAAGAGAAGCGCAACAGGTTCTCGAACTGATTTAATTAATTCATTAATTATTGTTATATTTGTTTCCTTTATTTTATTTCACCAAAAAGAAATGGCGTTCGGTAGCCAGATTGTTTCAATTTCAGAGTATAGCTATAGTCTGTTTAAGCTTACGCAATAAATCATTCCAGATGAAAGCCTCTAGGGAGTCGGATCTCCAAGGGAGAAGGAGAGTTTCGGTGATGCTGTTCCCGCAGGCTCTCTACCATTCCGGAGACCTACGTCTGTAAAAACTAGATGGGATAGGCAAAATCATGTCAACGATTGCATATCAACCTCTTTATTGACCGACCGTCATCGTCCGACCCATCAAGAGGCAGCGTTCAAATGGGCGAATATCGAGACTAGTTTTAAAATAATTAGCGCACCAATCTGTTATTTAATAATTTATTTACTATTAATTAATAACTTTTAAATAGGTATTTAGCTAGCGTCTTGTTTTACACGCTTTTTACTTATACTCATGTCGTAAAAGTAGAGACATCTATTGGTCACGACGCATCGTCGTAAATGTACTTTACTGTGTAGTTGCCATGTAGCAAAATTCGCTCAATTATTCTACCCGACACACAAAGAGTATACGGGTATGTGTGTAACAACCAGAAGGAAGCGTTTCCGACCCCATAGAGTATATATATTTTAGATCAGCTATCAGCTGTCTGTCCGTCTGAGTTTTTTTTTTTTAATATTATTTAATACAGATATTACTTTTTTTAAATGAAGTAAAACTTAAAATTATCACACAAATACCACACCCACAAGTAGACTCCAGCAGTATCCTCATAGCAATTGCAATTAGTTTTGGTGAAAAAAATAGTATTAGTCGATAGAGTCTAGTCTTATCACTCCATGATTCAGTTTCCTTGTTAGTAATCCAATACAAGAAAAAATAAAATAAATTTTCCTATCATAGAAAAAAGTTTTGGATCGTTTTCGTTTGAATATTTCATACTTTAATACTTTAATATTTATACTTTATCATATGTGGGCAACAAGAAAACTTTGAAAACCAATTGCAAAAGAAACATGTTTGTCCGCCAGAAAGGTTCTGCATGGAAATTCTCGATAAGTGGTGGTCCATCGAGGGTATTTTCGTTGCTTTTGATACTGTCACCAAGTCAAGCGGCGTGAGACGGCGGACAAGACTGTGCGGCTTGATTTAAATCTTATAAAACACGCCCGTCATTTCAAAACAAATGCTATTTTCACGTTCTACGTTATTTTCGTCGAATGCGCGGAAACCCATCATAATCTTGTGGCGTCCTTGTCGTAGTGGTACATCGAACCCAAATTCAACCTTTACAAGAAATGGTTCCATTATTAGTTTAGTCTGTAAGAAGAGTGGATTAAAAACGAGTTCGAGTTCATAGATATGTTTGCACATACTCCAGGCACTTTCAAGCACTTATCCTTCACTACTTCTGAATTTGTTATGTGTTTTGTCCAGATCTTGTACCAGAATTGTTTCTCGTCGTACATGGTATCGCAGAATTCCTTCGTAACCATGTTGAGTACGGTTGGATGCCAAATGCCACGGTCAAAATAGAGGATGTTAGAATAAGCCTAAAATATGCATTTTTTCGCCATTATTTTTGATTGATTTGATATGGTTGTAATCTTCTCATTTCACCTGTAAGCGGTCCGTTAGTTTGAGATCCCAAATTGTAGTTACATTTCCAGATGCAGTTACTCCGTCTTCGCTCATGGTGCGTTCTAGTTCGGAGATATTGAACAAGGCATCGTAGTTGAGAGCTCCTTTGGGCTTATCCTGGCACTCACTGAATACGTCTTCATTTTCCAGCATGAATTCATATTTAACTTCCGTCGAATAGTTCACGACTATCAGCAGGATCATAACTTGATATGCCATTACCTGTTGCTTGTTGCGACCCATGCTCACATTTATTCCAGAATAGAATTGAAGTTCGAATTGTCGAGTGTTTTATAGCCAATCATATGGTATGTAAGGCCCAGTCTTAATAATAGTAATTAATCAATTACTAAAAAACAAACAAACCCTCCAAAAATACATATGTATAATTTAATTATGATCTCTGATAGGTACACACATACTCGTACATATTATATTTGTGTAATAAGCTTTGCGTTTTTATTTACTTTACGATTTGCTTTCAATGAAGAGTCCAGGTTTTCCCAGATTTTAATTTTGTATTCAAATAGGTAGGGCAAACATGCCTAGTAGGCACCCCCAGTTACAGGCACCCCACGTAAACTTAGACACCAAGTAGAAGCTACTGATCTGAGGAGCAGTGTTGGTTGACAGTATGAAGTTTTTATGCTGATAACGAAAGCAATATATGCTTTTTTTTTTAAATATGCAATAAAAAAACACCAAAGTCATGTTGTATGGTTTTCGAATTGCGATATTTGGGTGTTAAAATTGTTTTAAAAATGTAAGTGTTTAAATTTTTTGCAGTGTTGTCATTTTTTGGTCTCTTGAAATTATTATTGTTATTCCAAGTATAGGACCCCTCATATAGCACCCTGTTTTAGCGTGTGTTTGATCTATGTTTGTCTATGTAACCATGACATATTTTTACACTGTTTTTATGCATTTTACGTCAAGTCAACAGCGGCAGAATCATTTAATTAAATATAATCAAATCAATCAATTAATTGAATAAAAATTAATTTTAATTTTTAAAGTTTTTTAAGCCATAAGCTAAGCCCATCGAGAAACAAGAGGCCAGTGAAGGCTCTGAAAATAAATACATTTTCATTTTCTCTTTATCTGTGGTGGTTTCCCTTTATATTTCTTAGTTTCTCTTGAGGAATCCCTGCTTATAATCAACATAAGAAATTATCGTATTAAAAGAACCAGCCTCTTCCTTGGATGCAAGGATGTAATGACGTTTCACCTCTCGGGGGAGCAACAGCAGACTTGAGTAGACTTTGTGAAAACGCTATATATATGTACTGTGCATACCTGTGGCAGTTGGGCCAGAAAGAAGTGCCACAAGGAGCACAGCCAAAGATGAAAATTCCTCATGATAGGTATTTGTTTCTTTATAGATTATAGTTTTCCCTTTAATCCAAAGCCACATTATCACATTTAACTTTCGAAATTCAAACAGCGAGCAGGTGCATGTGGGTGCCACACCTGAAACATTTCTGGTATCAGCGGGTGGCTCATATATGGCATTTGACCTGCTCATATATTTATGAAAAAATCGTATTTCCATCTGCATTTAACGAGGAGCAAGAGCACCAGCAAGGACTAGGGCCAGGACCAGAGCCAGGAGAAAGAGGAGAGCCATCCCATATACCTGCGAGCAGTTTTAATAAAACCCGAAACGGACATCATAGAACATGCTTGCACATACGACTATGCACACAGGTCGTATACCTAACACATGGCTACGGCTGTGTGCAGCATGCAGCTGGCAGTAGTTGTGTGCCACACACACAGAGACAGAGCAGCAAGTCACTCAGCAAGTGAGTGAGCGAAAAAGAGGAGAGGTAGCGGAAAGGTAGCGGTAGGAAAGGAGCGGAAAGTGTTGCTGTTGCTGTTGCCAGTGTTGTTAGCGGCACGTGCTCTTCTTGGTTTAGTTGCTCACTGCCTTCACTTGTTGCACACGCCCACAGCGGCCACTGGCAACAGGCAACAGGCAGCAGTCAACAGGTGAGAGTCAACAGGTCATTGTTGCACAAACAACAAATAATGGCTAATGATCTTTAAGACGACGGAGATGTCTGATTCAGGGCAAGATAAATCTCAACAGCACCGGATATGTGGCATAAAGATTAAGAAGATGGAAAAAGTTGGTACATTTAAATATTACTCCTACGCCAAAGGGTGCGAAAATTAAGAACATTTTATTTACTCCACTTAAAGCACTCAAGGCTTCTTATAAAATTACATAACAAATTGTAGAGGCATTCAGAATCTTCAGAAATTTACCACAGTAAACTCAATTGATATTTTTTTTGGATATTCAGAAGAATTCAGTAGAATATTTATGCACTCTGAGAATCTCACTCAACTTTTTTTCCCAATCAGCGAAACATTAATGCATATCCATTTACAAGGCCCTAACATTGGCTATCCATTATCCAATTCAATTCGAATCCAATCCGTATCAAAAGATATTAACTTGTTTTGCTCTAGACAACATTTTCAGCTCTACCTTTGGCCACACACCACACCACGCCACACTCAGCCAATCAATTGCTGCCATTTATTGTGTGATTTTCTATCCTATATATCTCTATATATATATAGTGCATAGTATATATGGATGGTATTATATGGTATTATGTAGTATTATATGGCTACGAGTTTCTACGATCTGGCAGAGGGTGACCTTGATATTTTGATTTATTTATGAAATCAAATGCTCTGTGCGATGGAGTGAGTAGGCGATACCAGGTACTAATACTCCTGTATGTCGTACGTACACTTATGGACAAAATAATAGGTGTGCTTTTTTTTCTCTTATAACTTTTTATTTTTAATACATGTCTTCATTAATCTCAACAAATCCAAGTTTTTTCAAAACTTATATTAATTGTCTGTAAACAAAAAGTAAAAACAGTTTCACAAACCCTTTAATCTACAAAAAAAATTTAAATATTTCCTTAAATCCGTCAATTTAGGCTGGTCGCAATAATAGGTGTACGAAGATAAATGTTTAAATTAAGTCGATACTTCACTAGTTTCGGTCAAGGTATTTGGAAAATATAACTGAGTGGCGACTTAACAACCATTAAAATATTATTAGATGGACCGTGGGCGTCACTGCAGTGCGTAGGAGAGAAGGCTCATTCAACGACTACGAGATTTGTAAAAAAATCCTTAAAACCGGAAGAAATAGGTAAAACTCGGGAAGCACCTAAAAAATCATCATCTAGGACCGACAATCGCATGGTTCAGTTGGTTAAACGCGACCCATTCAAGTCTTCCAGGACGTTTGCCTATGAAATTAGGAATATTGGATTCCCGATAGGATTGCTCGCAGGATCCTTTACTTCAGTTGAAAAATTTACAGATGAGGAAACAATTTGTACTAGATCGTAGAACCTGGTGCAGACCGGCGGGTGAGAAAAAATGGCGTAATATCCTCTGGAGTGACCAAACCAAATAAAATGTATTTGGTAATGATGCTGAAAGGAATGTTCGGCGTCCGAAAGGCAAATCTCATCGGTGAACCCAAAAGAGAGGTCGGAAAGACTTTTTGTCATTATAAAAACCAACTTTGGGATATGGCCAAAAAAGCATGGTACAACAGCCACCAGATACTTGTGGCATTTATTATAAAAAAAGCTTTCGATTGAGGGAATTCCCTCTGTTTTGTGAGTGTGTGAGTCGTTCCCCTGTTGCCCGACTGACAAGGCAGGAAGCCACAGACAGAGGCAACAACGAAACGGTGGCCATAACTTCCCCCATAACGGCCCATAACCTATATGCTAGTGTAGTTATTTTTTTTTTGTGGTCCCAAATTTTATTTTATTGTTCTGTGTAACAGAAATGTAAACTTTCATTACGTGAAAAAGATTCCCATAGATAACTCTCGGCGTCAAATACTTTTCACTTTTGTCGTAGCGTAAAAAAATAAATTCGAGTTGTATGTTGAGAAGACTTTCACAAATCGGTGAAGATGCGAAAAATGGACAACTAATTTCAGGTCATTGATCTCCGCTATACCTTCCGATAGAGACTGCACACATCGCCATTCTGAATGTTCAAGTTTAATTTTTCGCAGCGAGTATTTCGAATTTTTCTCAATCCACTGCCCAGTGCTATCCACGCGTCTATGTTTGTACTGGATGAATTGATTTTCTTTCATTATTTTTCACTTTCGATGAGCTTTTAAACAGCATACAAAAGAATCAAAGCTATTAATAAATACTATTTATTGTTTGCATCATAATTAAATCAAATGAGAATCAAAATAAAACGAATACACGCATACATATGTAATAGATTTACCAATCCACCAAAAGACGACGATGGCTCAGCCTCGCAAAGCGGAACTAAGCAAATTCCCGAATTCGGCATCTTTCCATAAACCTGAATTATGGGTTATTCTGATAAAAAGAAGATAACAAAATTTGTTTTCAATTTCGCTTCGCTTGGGATTGAGCAGCGGCTTCTTTCTTTGCGGCGGGCATCATGACCGCGTCCAAAAATAGCCATAGCGTTCAGCATATAAAAACTCGGTATGCTTTCATTTCAATAGACAAATTGTTGGTGAACTTCGCAGCGTTCGGTCGAAATTAGGCGGATTTAACGCGAATAAATATATGCTTTTAGTGGATTCGAATTCATAAGGATAAAGCATGTTGACATGGACACTATGGTGCGGATTACTATTCGTCCTGTGGATTTATTTCCTGTGGAGTCGGCGCCGATTTTACTTACTCGCCTTCAAGATTCCCGGACCACTTGGATACCCATTTCTGGGAATGGCACACAAATTGATGCGCAGGGAAGGTACTCAAGGACTTACATTTGGAACTGATCGATCAGAGGAACTAACTTTTATATCAATGACAGATATACTGATCGCATTTGGAAAATATCTGGCAAAGCATGGCCCAACAATACTCTCGTGGCTGGGCCCAATTCCGTTCGTGATCGCAAGTGATCCGCAAGTGGCGCAGGACATCCTGACCTCGCCTCACTGCGTGAACAAGGGCATCATCTACAGGGCCGTGGACGATGGAATGGGCGTAGGACTGTTTAGCTTAAAGGGTGCGTCCGTATAGGCGCAGCCTGTGTTCCACTGGATTAATTCAAAGTGTCGTCTAGATCCTCGCTGGAGTATGCATCGCAAGCTGCTGAATCCTGCATTCGGCCACAAGGTGTTGCTCAGCTTTCTGCCCATTTTCAACAAAGAGACGGCCCAGCTACTCAGCCAGCTGGAAGCATTGCCGAGTAATGGGGAGTACAACTTGATTCCGTTACTGCAAAACTTTACCATGGGCATAACAACTCGCAAGTATCAAAATCTCTCGTGTTAGATGTATTAATTTTCCATTAATTTGGCTCTCACAGAAACCACAATGGGCCTAGATGTGAAAAGTGAGGAGAACTTTAACTCCATCGTGGAGTGCTATCAATGGTGAGTCCGGGGTGGTCGGGGATGTGCTTCTATGCATTAACAGTTGTCTGGAAACCATCACAGATATGTGCATCTCGCCATGGCTCCACTTTAAGTGGGTCCGTCAGCTAACGGGCAGAGAGACAGACTACCATCGGTCCAAGAAGGAGATCCGATCGTTCTTAAGAAAGGTCTGAATAATATAGCGTTTTTCATTAAATATATAATAACGTATTTCTACATCTTAGCTTATTCGAAAAAGATTGGCTGAGGACCCGGAGGATTCCATCAAGTCGAAGGATAAGAACATTTTCCTTCATGTTACAACGGACCTACTCAAGCGCGGTGTATTCGATAGGACAAATGTGGAGGATGAGTCCAACCAAGTTGTGTTTGGTGCCTTTGAGACCACCGCAAAGACCGTGTATCATGTTCTCATGTTGCTGGCCATGTTCCCCCAATACCAGGAGAAAGTGTTCGATGAAATCAAAAGTCTCTTCCCCAATAGCGGTGATTTTGAGGTCACTTATGAAGACACTCAGCAAATGGTGTACCTGGATCTAGTTATAAATGAGTCAATGCGCGTAATAGCGCCAATTCCCGTTGTATCTCGGCAAACGTCCGAGGATCTGACACTGTCGAATGGGATTGTGATACCCAAAGGAGTGCAGATCATAATCGATATATTCCATATGCACCGCAGTAAGAAGATCTGGGGACCGGAAGCGGAAACCTTTAATCCGGAAAATTTCTTGGCGCACAATAGCGTGAATCACCCATATGCCTTTATACCGTTCACAAAGGGTATTCGGAATTGCATAGGTAAGACTTAAGTGGATATTTCTCTTTGCAAATAATTTTTCATCAGTTATATTCCTTTGGTTTTAGGCTGGAGATATGCTCTGATATCAGTGAAAGTCATATTGGCGAAACTGTTGAGGAACTATAACTATAAGACCAATTTCAAATTTGAAGATCTGTTTTTTATTGAAGACGTGACTATGAAACTCAAAACGGTGCCAAAGTTGCAAATCGAAAAGAGAACATGAGTAATTGTGTTCTCACTTTTGGAACTTGTATTAATAATTATAGGAAAAATAAATTTAATAATGGAAAGAAATAATATAGGGTAGGGTAGGGTATAAATATATTAATAGCTAATTGCATTTTTGGTTCAATATAATGTCGAAAACTAAAAGGTATAGTAAAATCTCTATTGCAGGCACCGGAATTTTTCTACAAACAATAATAAAAAATGATTCTACGAATCAAACAATTTCACATTTTTTAATGAAATATTTCTGTTAATTATTGATTTAATAATTATGTATGTTATGTCATCTGCTTTTGGAACTTCACGCAAGGTTTATATCACGACACCGACAATAGCCGCCTATCCAGAATTCTGGGTACTTTTGACAAAGCAATAATTATCACCGATCCGAACGCCCATTGACCAATCGATGACGTTTTGCTATTGCTTCAGTGGGGGGATGGGGATCTATTCGTATTCGCAAAGTGTTTGGCGTGTCACTGCTGGCCATTAGTTAAAATTATAGCTATTTGTATGCGCGTCTTCCATGATAAGCCCTATAAAAAATGGCTTGCTATGTACGGTTCATTGGGGCTTGTTTGTACCTTTGCTCGCAATGCGATCGGAGCTGTGGATCGGTTGTTTTCTTTCAATATTTACGCTGGAAGTCACCTGGCCACCATGGAGCACAACGCGTGACAATACACGCAGATCGAAGGCGTCCCAAATAAGTAATCGCGTCCGGCATATAAAAACTCAAGTGCCTCAAAATTGGACAATCAAATTGTTGTCGGACTTTACAGCGATCGGTCGGAAATCAGTGAAATATTTGGAAATAGTTGCTTGAAGTGGATAGTGCATTCCAAAGGATAAATCATGTTAACGTGGACACTGTGGTGCGGATTACTATTCGTCCTGTGGATTTATTTTCTGTGGAGTCGGCGCCGATTTTACTTACTCGCCTTCAAGATTCCCGGACCACTTGGATACCCATTTCTGGGAATGGCACACAAATTGATGCGCAGGGAAGGTACTCGAGGACTTACATTTGGAACTGATCGATCAGAGGAACTAACTTTTATATCAATGACAGATATACTGATTGAATTTGGAAAATATCTGGCAAAGCATGGCCCAACAATATTCTCGTGGCTGGGCCCAATTCCGTTCATGATCGTTAGTGATCCGCAAGTGGTGCAGGACATCCTGACCTCGCCTCACTGCGTGAACAAGGGCATCATCTACAAGGCCGTGGACGATGGAGCTGGCATGGGACTATTCAGCTTAAAGGGTGCGTGGATGCGGAGCCTTAGTGTTGCTCGGAATTACTTCAATGTGGTCTTCGTCTAGATCCCCGCTGGAGTATTCATCGCAAGCTGCTGAATCCTGCATTCGGCCACAAGGTGTTGCTCAGCTTTCTGCCCATTTTCAACAAAGAGACGGCCCAGCTACTCAGCCAGCTGGAAGCATTGTCGGGCGGCGGAGAGAAGGATTTGATTCCGCTGCTGCAGAGCTTGACCTTGGGCATAGCAACTCGTGAGTAGAGTTGTAAAGGCTAGACATTCCCCTCTTACATTTGTCTGGTATTCAAGTACAGAAACCACAATGGGATGCGATGTGAAGAATGAGGAGAACTTCAAGAGCAACTCCCTTATGGACTGCTATCAATGGTGAGTCCAGGGCGGTCGGGGATGTGCTGCTATGCATTAACAGTTGTCTAGAAACCATGACAGATATGTGCTTCTCGCCATGGCTGAACAGTCGGTGGGCCCGCCAACTGTCCGGAAGGGAGGCCAACTATTATCGAGCCAAGACTGAGATCCGGGCGTTCATAAGGAAGGTGTGAATATGGAGAACATTTACATAGATATACCATAACTTGAATCGCCATTTTAGCTTATTCAAAAAAGATTGTCTGAGGACACGGAGGACTCCATCAAGTCGAAGGATAAGAACATTTTCCTCAACCTGGCAACAGACCTACTAAGACGCGGTGTGTTCAACTTGACAAATGTTGAGGACGAGTCCAATGTAATTGTATTTGGCGCCTTTGAGACGACCGCCAATACAGTATATTATGTCCTTATGCTGCTGGCCATGTTTCCTCAGTACCAGGAGAGGGCGTTTGAGGAAATCAAAAGTCTCTTCCCCAATAGCGGTGATTTTGAGGTCACATATGAAGACACTCAGCAAATGGTGTATCTGGATCTGGTTCTTAACGAGTCCATGCGAGTAATACCGCCTGTTCCAGTTGTATCGCGGCAAACGTCGCAGGATTTAACACTGTCGAATGGGATTGTGGTTCCCAAGGGAGTGCAGATCGCTATCAACATGTTCCACATGCACCGCAGCAAGAAGATATGGGGACCCGACGCTGAATCCTTCAATCCCGACAATTTCTTGCCGCACAATACTCGGGACAAACACCCATACGCCTTTATACCCTTCACAAAGGGCATTCGGAATTGTATAGGTAAGTCGTATTCAAAGATGTGTTTTCCCAGATAATAAACAGTATTCCTATAATTGCATTTTAGGTTGGAGATATGCTTTGATATCTGCTAAAGTCACATTGGCCAAACTATTGAGGAACTATAGCTTTAAGACCAGCTTTAAGTTCGAAGATCTGTATTATGTTGAAGATATAACCATGAAACTTAAAGCGGTTCCGAAATTGGAAATCCAAAATAGAATATAAACAGTCTGCCAATATGGGAATTTGTAAGGTTAAGGCAATGTTAAATTAATATAAGCAAATAAAAAACACGGCGGATGCCCCAAACGATGAAGTCTAAGCAAGATACAAAGCTCGCTGGCAAATATTCCCATAAAAAGGACGGAAAAGGAGGCGTGTTTAATCCCATTAAAATAAAACTGGAAGCAGAGAACAGAAAAACCGGAAGAAGAGCATTTCAATTTAGCGGGGACACATTGAAATAAATTGTTTCAATTTTTTTAATGAAGACCAGTTGCACCCGGGTTTGCACCATATTAAAAGAGGTGTAGGTCCCTCGTACTAACCCCACATAATTGAAATATTTTCATTATAATTTTAAATTTACATTATAAAACACTTACAGTCTTTCCTGGTCACACCCAGACGATATAGAAATATTGCAAAATGTAGCTAGCAAGTTGACCGATTTAGTAGGTATGCAAAAATAGCTCTAAATCCTAAAGCTTTCTCAACGAAGTTTTTCAGTTATTGTATTCTTGCAGATACCGAAATTTCAGGGTCGAGGTACATGTACCTACATAAATCTAATTAAATACAATAATATGTCAAAAATGCAATAAAGACATCATTACTTACCTTCCCAAGTAGCTTGGAAAACAGAATATTAATTAAATAAAATGGGGTATACAAATGTCTATACTCCATAAAGACGTTGTTGATAGGTAGCAAATGTGTAGTTACCGCGTAGTTACCATGTAAAAAACGACATTTATGTTGACCTTCTTTTTTAACCTTAGTTTACATCATATAAAGGGAGTCCTTAATATTAAAGAATCTTGTAAAATATTGATTCATCAATCGGATACTAGCTAGCTAATAATATTTAATGGAATCACAAAATCGAAGAATATGATTTCGGATCATGGACAGAGAACGATTAGCCCAGTGTCGACCAGTGGGTATCAAAATACACTCCACGTGAATGACTAATCTGGAAGGAATTGAGCTCAATTTATGTAAGGGCATGGATAAAAGTGATCCATGATGACAATTTACAAACAGCATGATTTTCCGCGGTTTCACTCAATTCGTTCTCCTGTTTAAATAGAGGGGTGTTAAGTGGGTTAATTTCGATTGTTTCATGGGTATATTTATGGTATATTTCTGAGTATTTCTATGGTATATATGTCAGACGATATATTTCGATAAATTGTAGCCATGTCGGAGCTCACGGATTGTTTTGAATTAAATAAAACAAAATTATTTGAAAAAATACGCAATGGCCTGCCCATTGTGCAGAGAATACAAAATCTGTTGGACTGCAGCGACGATCTACTGTTTGCATGGGATGCAAACGAGTGTTGCTTGCTCGTGAGGAATTGGCGGGCCCCGCTGATGGAGGCGGAGCAGTGTACCAGAGTGAACTATCAGACGCTAATACCTTCGATCCCGATCATTCTGGACGTAGATCGTGTCACAGTTTCAAATGAGTGCTCCTTGGTGTCTCTGAGTGGACCACGTGGTGTGTGCATTTTGGAGCTGCCCCGCCGCTGGGGTCCAGATGGCTACTTCAAGGATGGCAAGGCAAAGATCACATGTCGCACATACTGTCTGGATTCTCTTTTGTTCCAGAACAACAACCATCTGGAGGTGCGGCAAGTGCGCTGGCATCCAAACTCGGTATCGGACTCGACTCTCCTGGTGCTGCTGAACAACAACACTATTCGAATGTACAATCACTCGAAGCTGCGACACGTGTGGCAAGTTGGACCTCTTACCATGAGAAATGGAGCCAATACTTCCCTTACCGACTTCGGGGAAGTTGCCGTTGACTTTGACATTGCTCCAGCCACAAAGCCACGATGTGCAGACCTTACTGCGGCGAACGAGGCCACGCTGAACCAAAGCAACAAAACGCTGGGAGGAAAACCCGCAAAGCAGGAGAAGATTGAATGGCCCATTGTTGTGCTGCGAGAGAATGGAAACATATACATTTTACTTACCAGCCTAGACTCGGATATTACCCGTCTTCAGGGACCCATAACCATAACACCACAGAGAATGGATAACTACGGCCTAGAGTCTTGCTCGATCATGATCATTCCGTCGCTGCCTCCTACCATGGTCATTGCCGAGACGAATGGAAAGCTTCACCATGCACTCCTGATGGAGGCCGAGGCCGCCGAGCATTCCTTCAACGAAGTGGATGACTTTGTTCTCATAGAGCCCGCCGAGTTTGTCATACATGTCCTGGAAACGGTTGAGCTCGAGTTGGGTCTTTCCGGCGCACTAAATACTGGACCGAAGAACGCGTACAACTGTCCCATACACCTAAAACGAGATATTATCAACGAGCTGCGCTACTTTGCCTATCACAATGCTGGATTGCACGTGGTCACTGTCGGCTTCATCTCCGAACTGCAGCGCTATCTGGACAGTGAGTCGGAGGAGGACAGACTGGAGTTGGGGGCATCCTCCAGGGCCGAGTACATCCTGTGCACAAAGTTTGACTCCAGCGAGCGGATCAATGCTGTCTGCGGAATTTCCCTACTGCAACTGCCAGCTGGTGTGGTGCTTCTGTTGGCCAGCGGTCAAGTGATCAGCCTTAAGCTGGTCATCGATGCCCAGCTGTTGGTTGTCCCCAGTGAGAAGAAGCAGCGAGCCTGCGATGTGGATCAGCAAGAGTTTGGACCCTCATTCCTTGACAAAATTAAATCTTTATTGCAGCGCAATGTCAACCAACCTATTCTCGCAAAAAAGATGACCTCGGCGTCCCCTCACGAGGGATACGAGCTACTCAACCAGGCCATTGAAGTGTTGCGCGAACAGTACCTCAAGCGCCACGACCTCGTCCGCGCCGAGTTTGCCAAGCACATCAATCAAATCATACTCAAAAAGCAGCAGCAACTGCGCGAAATCCAGGACCTGGAGCATGAGCGGGAGATAATCAGCGAGGGGGCCCACAAGTTGGCCGAGCGCTTCGAGGAGATCAGCGACAACCAGGAATTGCTGGTGCGAAAGTGTCACAGTCTGATGCAAAAGGCCAATACCGCTCTGCCCAACAGTGTGGTGGCCGAGCGCGAGTTTTCCCAAGAGGTGGCACGAATCAGCAAGGCAACAAAGAGTATGGCTGCCGCCCTGGATACCGCCAAGAAGACGTTGAACAAACAGCGCTATCACATCGCCCAGAGGCAGGACGAACTGAAGAAAGATGTCTACGAATTGCCAGAGAAACAGCATCGCACCATAACTGAGATCCTGACCCAACTGAATGGAGAGATTGACCGCCAAGTAACCGATGCAAAGCGTATAAACAAAATTGTTGGCATATAAGTTAGTTCAGCTCATGATTGATAACACATTTATGTGATTTTGTAGAGGAACTGAAACGTATTAAGGAATAAATAACATACTGTTCGATTAAGTTGTATATTGTGTCCCAGCTCTAAGCACTGATACTCCTGTCCATTTATTAATGAGTAGCAATCCAAATAGATACATTCATTGGATGGAATGTAGACATGAGTCGCACTTCGACCGCCTCCCAGCGAAAGCGAACGTAATGAAAATAATTTGCAAGGCTAATGACATTTTACTTTGCGCCTTTCCGATTCTTTTGCGTTTCAGTTGGGCGTTTAACTAATGGTCTTCAGTCAGAAGCGAACTTTAGCAGCGAATACTTCGAATCGATCGAATCGGTGCTGTCCGAGAAGCAGACAGCAGACATGACATCGACCTTACTGTCAACCCTTTCCAACATCTACACGGGGATGTTTAACTTCGTGAAATCGCGATTTCCCTTTCTGATTGAGGCTGCTATGGTGACTCTCTGCTTTGCCTCCATAGTGGGCAGATACTGCATACTGGTATAGAAACGAAACTGAACAACAAATCATCGCATACCACGAGGATACCACACTACATGTACATATGTAAATCGAACGAACTTTATATTTAGATGGTTGTTTGTGGAATTATGTGAATACAAACTAAATGCTTAAACCTAAACCTTGGGCTTCTCAATTAAGTGTATGTAGAAGGCTGGATTCGTCACTTGGCTCATCTCCTTGAAGTCACCGTACAACTGGTGCTTGGCCTTGGCCGAGAAGATCTCACTGAGGATCTCCTGGAAGCGCTTCAGCTCGTGGGGATAGTAGGAGAGGCGGAACTCGCTGGTCAGCTTGTTGCCCGCGATCAGGTAGTCCATGGACACCAAAGATGGCTTACCGCAGTAGAACAGGACGGATGTTTTGATGTCCGCCGTGTGGCTCGTCTGCAAGTCATTCCGAAAGGCGATTTAATTAATTGAATTCAACGGGAAGCTTATCAGTTGCCAGGGTATGGGACGGGACTGATAACGATGTCGCGAATGATGATGTATTAATGGGAGATGAGTGAGCGATGAAATTGATTTTGATTCCACGTAATATAACACAAACTAAGATCAACAGACAGATTCGTAATCAATGAAACGATTGAGGATGACGAACCATTTTTCTCTGTTTTCCAATGAATGTGTCTCTTAATAGTTTTTAATTGGCTCTACGATGATCTGGCAGATCTGTGCTCAGATCTGTGCTTCTTGTACTCACATTGTAGTAAATGCTCTTGGCGGGAGTGGATCCCGTCTCCAAGATGTTGTCGTAGTTGCGATGGTCGATCAGCAGGACACCGCCTGGCTTAAGGCACTTCTCAAAGTTGCCAATAGCCTGCTTGTGCTCCCTCTGATCCCCAAAGCCGTCCATCAAGTGGGCAAAGGAGTTGCCCAGACAGATCACGGCGTCGAAGCCATCCTTAACTTGGTCCTGGATGTCGTCGTACAGTGTCAGCCAGTTGGCCTCTTCGATAACTGCAAATGGTTTTGAGGATGGACAGTCAGAAACGTGGCCGAGCTGGGAGTAACACTATAATAAAGCAGTCCCAGCAGACTTACCCCAGTTTTCAAAGGCGGCTTCCTTGCGACGGTTCCAGCGCTCCTTGAGAGCGTACTTGAGCATTTTGTCGGAGGCATCAACAGACACAACCTCGAAGCCCTCTTCCACCAACATAAGCGAGTCCACACTGGGCGAACGATAAGGGAGCGTAAGCAAAGCCAAATGGGGATGTGATGTCTATGCAGTCCACTTACCCGGTACCACAGGCCACGTCCAGGACACGCTTGCATCCCTTCTGCCGCAGCATTTCAATCAGGAAGTTCTTGTAGTTGTCCGTACGCGAGTTCTTGTCTCCGATGAAGATCTCCCATACCTTGGCCGCCTTGCCATCGGCATACTGATCCCTAACTCCTTCGGCGGAAATACCATCCGAGCGGGCAACAAACACACTATCGGCGGAGGTGGGCATCTCTGGCGGTCAGCACTGGTCGGCAGATCTCAATGAAATAATTTTCGTCTCGTCCGCACTCTCCACGTAAGCTTCCGCTCTGGATAGCCGAGGCATGGGCATCCAATAGCCTGCCGCCAACAGCTGGCATGTCAACTAGGCGTCGACGTAGGCAGCAGCACCCTCGTACTCATCCGTAATCTAATCACTCCTCGACCCGCTTTGACGTGCGCCAATTGAGAGGCAGAGCTTCGGCTCGTCTAACATCTGCTCGATTCCAAACGTGCCCGTTTGCGATTGCGGGCTTGGCTTTCGCTTCTGTGTATTTGAGCCCGACCCCGACCCTGACCCTCCGGTTCTGATAAGGTGTCTCTGACCATATCCCGTGGTCAAAATAGAATGACGGAGCATAATGTCTGGACAAGTGATATTTACAGTGAAAACTCTACAGGCAGGCATAATGAAATCTCTTGCGACATGGTAATGTATGGAGTTCGGTGGGTTCGCCCAAAGTGCTTTCACTGTTTCAAGTGTGCGTAAACAGATCGACGGAAATAGTATGTTTACATAAAATAGTTTTTATTCTCAGTATATTCTTAGAAATCTTTATAAATATTGCACTGCGTTGAATAAGTGGGACTCGTGTCCCCTGCGGATGGTTTTCATATTGCACATCGATATTCTACGATTTAGATCTTACAGATAAATTCACACTTGATGGTCTATAAGTAGGAACTTAGGGCTAGAAATAGATTACGTTTCGCAAGATAATTATACGGTGCCAAGCCCGAAGCATCGGCGGTACGAGTAATCGTCTTGGGAAACATAAGCCGCATGCTGGATTAGGAGTATATGTTTATGCAGATCGAGTATTAGTATGTATATGTTTTATGTGTATGCTTATGTGCTATGTACAATGTACATCGTAACTAACACTGGTTCGAGAGTATTGGATTCAACATCTATGGCAAATACCCCAACGAGTCCTCGAGGGAGGCGCTCACGGCCCGCATCGACTGGTAGCTGCCCATGCGGCTCCGGCTGATGTTGCTCCGGATGGAGGCCGCCTTCTCAATGGCCTTGATATTGATCAGCAGATTGTCGGCGCTGCATGCCTTCTGCGCACCTCCCGCGCTGCCAGGTCCCAGGGGCATGGCCATGGAGTGTCCATTGGCGCCCAGTCGGTCCGTGCTGAAGGATTCGCGCGCCCGGTAGGAGGACTTCCGGGAGGAGGCATACGAACGGCAACTGCCGTTGGCGGCCCGCATCGCTTTCTGGATCTGCATGGGCGGGCACAGGCTCTTGATGTCCGTCGTCTGGCTCAGCTTCATATCCGCGAAGATGGCGGCCGCCTCTACGCTCTTCTTTACGCTCAGCGCCTCATGCGGCTGGACGGGCTTGCTGTTGCCGCTGATGCTGAAGAGCTCGTAGTCCAGGCCCAGCTTCTCGGCGGGCTTTCCCTTCCGTGCCCCTCCCCCACCCGGCCTGGGCGCCTTGCGCTGCTGCGAAAGGGAGTCCTCGCTGATGGCTGCCGCTGCCGCTGCCAAGGCCCTCTGCCGGCGATGGGTTCGCTTGCAGTAGCACTTGCTGGCGCTGATGCAGCTGTCGGAGTCGCACGAGGTGGTCGTCTCCGAGGGCGAGTTCACCGAGTCGTGCTCCAGGGTGCTGGCCGGCTCCTCCTCGACCATGGAGCAGTAGCACTTGTCGTCCGACTTGCACGAGATCAGCGAGTGGCGGTTGCTGGCTGTTGTTCCGGCACTGACCACAGGGTTAACAGGGCCCGAGGGCTTCCTCGAGTTGGCCATGGCCATAGTGCGCTCGTTCTTCTGGCGCAGCTTGTGGTTCAGGTGCTCTGTGCGCAGGCTGCAGTAGCAGCGATCGGCCGAGGCGCAAGTACAGGACTCGGAGTCGTAGCTGCACTCAGAGCAGGACACGTATCTGCGGAGTGAATGGAGCGTTAAGGAGATCGGGCGGGGGGGGGGAGACTGTCACCCTCTTGAACCTACCCGCTGCTGCTGTTCCTGTTGAGCCCCTGCAGGGCGTGCTCATTGCGCACCACAGACACATCTGAGCCACTGGTGGCCGCTCGGTTGCGTTGATGCTGCTGCTGTTGCTGGGCGTGGCTGATGGGCGGTCCGATGATGATGGGGGCACTGATCTTGCGCTTGGCCTGGCTGTCGAGGGTGGCCGCCTCCTTGGGTCTGGGGCTCGACTTCTCCAACTTGCCGCGGCACGAGCGGAACTGTCCCAGCTGGAACATTTTCTTCAGGCTCTTTGTGCCGAAGAAGCTGCTCTTCGTCTTCTTCTGCGCAAGGGAGGGAATACATTTGATGAGAAACTCTATCGGATAGCTCCGTCTATAATTTTCCACGCAATCCCACAGACTTGGTCTCTTCGCTCACCTGTGACCCATTCACGCTGGCCTTGCGCTTCTGCTTCTTCTTCTTCTGGCGGCGCATGATGTTCTTGGAGCGCTGAAAGAGCTCGTCCTGGGTGAGAGTGACGGCCAGCTTGAGCAGGAACTCCTTGTAGATGGGCTTCAGGTCGTTGAAGGACATGCCGTCGGCATCGATGATGGCGTACAGAATGTCGTCCAGCGAGTGGAGGTTCTCGTGCAGACGAAATTCATTGAACAGCTCGCTGAAACCAAGTGGGGAACTAGAAGCACAATTCAAACGATGCCAATCAACCAAACCAAACCTTCTCACCCAAAATGCAATCAATCTACCACCAGCACCCGGGCCAGGAACGCACTCCCCAGTCCAGCTGGGTGGCCCTCCTGGCCCCAAGAGCTTGGTGATAATACTCACCCTCCTCCACCACCGCCGCCCAACTTTCCCGAGTGACGGCGTGCCGCCCTCGACTTGTAGCGGGTCAGACCTCCGGTGTTCAGGAAGCTGCCCGATCTGGGTATGGCCACGCGCGTCAGGATGTCTCCGTTGGCCTCGCCACCACCGCCGCCACCGCCAGCACCAACAGCCCCCCCTAGATCCGCACCATTGTAGGCACTGGCTGCTCCGGAGGCCACTGGCTTTTTGCCGTGATGGCCGTGCTGGTGCAGGCGGTTCACGTGTCCGTTGCTGCAGACGATGCTGCCGCTGCCACTGCCGCTGACGTTGCGCGAAGGGCTGCCTTTGTACCCGGAACCTGGCACCGTTGTGGGCACTGGCGGGGCGCGCTTGGACTTGTGCGACTTGCGCTTGCGCTCCTCCGTGGACGTTTCCACCTCGGCGGCCTCGTTGATCACGTTGCTGTTGGAGCTGAGCGAGCTGCTGGAGACCCTCTTCTTGCGGACGGAGCGGGAGGGCGTGCCAGATATTCCGCTGCCCGCGCGGAAGGAACTGCGTCGCCCACTGGCACTGGGCGTGACCTGGGATCGGGACAGGTAGTTGGAGCTGGTCATGGCCGAGCTGCTGGCGATGCTGATGCAGCTGACTCCGTTCTGCTGGCGCGGCGTCCGGCGCTTCGTGCTGCGGTGCGAGTTGGTGCTGACGTGGGCCATCAGGCTCTGGTAGAGGGTGGCTGCTATCACGATGGCGTCCTCGGTGCTCTTGCAGATGAAGCCGTGGCACTCGAGGATCTTGGGGGAGCTGGCGGAACGCATGACAACCGCAAAGATCGGGGCATGGACGTGTATGCTCTGCTCCACAGCCATTTGCTCGCTTGAACTGAGGATCGAAGGATTGCGGTTTGATTAGAGTCTCGGCTACGAGCTTCGAGGACTCCTCGCACTCACCTTAGAGGCTGAAACAGGGCAGTCTTGTCTATATTGTCGGGATCGGTGATCAGGGGCAGGAAGGCGGCCCCGCCATCGTCGGCGGAGATGACAAACTTCACCGCCGACCACACGGCAATGTTGTGAAACGGCGTGATGTGGGCCTCACTCTCGTCCGGGCCACTGCCTCCTTTTGGGATTGGCGCCGAGCTGATCTTGATCCGCAGTCCTGTGGCACAGATATCCAACGATCCCGAGCTGAGCTTCTGCAGGATATACCATAACCGCATTTGAGACTCCAGAATATCTTTTACTGGATACCTTTACTTACCTTCTTGGTGACCTCACTGAGGTACAGTTGCCTCAGGGGCTCCTGCAGACCCTGGAGACTCGTCACCTTGTCTTTCAGCGGCAGGGAGCCCAGGCAGGTGACATCGAAGCTGCTGGTGGCGTCCTTGGCCACGTCCGTGAAGAGCTGCTCGATCTGGGCCTGCACACTGTTGCTGATCCGCTGCACATCCTTCTTGGCCGCCTCGGCCAGCACCTTGGCCGACTCGCCGGACTCCTGCAGAAAGCTGCTCTTGGCCCCCGAGGTGCTGGCCAACTCACTACGCCCATACATGATGATGGAGCGCGTGCGATGCGATCCCCGGGGATCGTCGAGGCGGCTGCTTCGCATGGATCTGCATAATGGGTGGGCGGGAATATACGAAACATATCAGAATTGGATCATAGAAACTGGTTTAAAGTTCGGCATAGAAAGTTCCTGCTCGAGGGAGCTACTCAGATGGAACCATAAATATTTAGTTGTGTGTAAAATAGTTTAAATTGTGGAATTTAATGGTCCCCATCAACAAATTTAATAGCTATTTGCCAGCCAGAAACACTTTCGGGGCCAACACTCTCTGCTGCTGCTGTGTGACAAAACGGTTACATTTTTTGTGAAAGTTTGACTGATTAACGCAAAACTAACCATAGTTTAGCATATTCGACTCGGACTACAGATGGGAGACTGTCTGCCTATGTGCGAACTCGTGGAGTGGCCACATCCTGCTGGCGCCATTGCCATCCACACAGACAATGGTCCAGGGAGCCCCAGCAGAGATGGATTGGCATTGGCCGGGTCCAGGTCCAGGTCTAATGGTCCCCCCCCCCCTGCCGAATGCAGTCTATGGTGTTCCCAATACCAGATTCTGTTTACCGCTAGCTGACACAAAATCGGAAATGGTCATTTCCATAGAACGTCGCATCGTCGGCAGTCGAGAGTTTTGAATGGGAATGAAGATGAGTGGAGTGGAGTGGAGTGGTGGGGAGTGGTGTGGAGTGGTGTGGAGTGGAGAACGCTGGCCACTGGAGAAGTGGTAGTCATAGTTTTCTTTTCCAATCAATTAAGCAGTTCGCTCCGCGAATGTGTGTCAGCGGTGGAATATTTAAGCATAGAGCAAGTGCCGATCCGATCCGATCTGACCAAAGACTCAAATTATTCTTTTTTTCCATCTCCATCTCCCTCTGTCGTTCTTTCCTCTCTCTTTCCACAACAGCTTTTTGTTGGCCATCCAATCCACTTCACAGACAATATACTTTTTTAATTTTGGAACTAACTGTGATTTTGTTTTGTTGGTTATGGAAATGCAAAACGGTAAAAGAAACATTCATTCAGTCTCTCTCTCTCTTTCTCTCTCTCTCTCTCTATTTTTGTATCTGTATCTGTATCTCGCTTCTGTAGTTTCGAGAACGAAAGTGTTGCGCTCGAAAAGAAATTAACTTTTTGGATATGATATGTTGTGGAGAGCGGAGCTAATGAGTGGACACACCTACTGAAACTCCATCAGATTTGATTGATATTTGCGATATTTAATTATTTATTTTCACCCCATCGAATGGGGGACTGGACTCACCTGGAATCGTCAAACATCAGATCGATCTTCAGTTTGTATATCGAGTTTCGACTGACACTCGAATTGTTTTCGAGCTGGTCGCCGTCCAAGAGCCGAAAGCCGGAAGAGTGGCTGTTGCCGTTGCTGCTGCCGGTCGCTGGTTTGCCACGCGCCCGCACGGAATTCATTTTGGGTATGGCCACGGCGGATTGGGAGTCCACTTTGCAGGTGACCATCCTCAATTAGCACTCACGGAATGCACTAGCAGATGCAAATCTTTATCTCACTATTTCAGTGTCTGGTTGGTCGGTCTGGGATTCGTTTGTAGCGTTAAATTTGTTTCCAAATTAGCGATAAAATGCAATTGAAATGAACGTTAATTGCTGGCATGTTAGCGAAACAATCGCCCGCTGCTAGTGCTGCTGCACGAGACTTGGCTTCACACTTTGCATAGGGCAAGCACACTGGGCATTTTCATTTCCATTTCCATTGCCACCGATGCTGTTGCTATTGCTGATGGAGAGGCGGACGTGTCTTGGAGATGTTGTTGCATGCCTCCCTCGGATGCGGCCACCATCATTCACTCGTGCTGGCTCATTAATTAGCTGCAAGCAAAACCAAATACCGACAAATTGTATTTACGTATGAGTAATTTTTTTATTTTTTTTTTTGGTGGGATTACAATTAGATTAGTCCACGAGGAACAATGTGTTGCAAAATCGTTATTAAACCACTTTTATGCTGATTGTTTTCTCTCTCTCTCTCTCTTGCCACTTTTGGGGCTGTTTCTGCTGATAAATTGCCCCATGAAATGCAATTGTTGTATCGGAAAAATGTTAGCTATGCTCAAACACACACACACAGACACACAGTCACAGTCACGGGGGGGGTGGGCAGAGACAGGCAAGGCCCAGATACGTACGAGCGCGTTAATTCGGCTGCATCTATGAGATACTTTCACTGTGGAGATATTTTGCGGTAATTAGCAAATGCCGCTCGGAGCACAAGGCACACACTCACACTCACACTCTAACAAACACCATGGCACTGTGGCACTCTCTTGAACTAAACGTAATCCAAATCGTATATGGAACTGCCATTTACTTGTGCCTTATTGAACTTCGAGTCCACTGCACCACAGCCCGAATCCGGCCAACTCCAATGCACTTCACTGTCTTTGGGCTTTGGGCTTTCGGCTTTCGGCTTGGAGCTATGTTTGTATAATCCGAAATGTTGTAATTCGGTTTTGGATCTCGAAACCGGGCATCTGAGTTCGTTGAATGCCACACAGCGACTGGCCGCACGGAGCCGCCGCTCGAATGTCGATGCGCGTCAAAAGCAGAAGTAGACTCCACACAACCGAAGCTCGACGAGCGCTGGCCAACGACTGACTTCAGGCGGCCGAAGAAAGAAAGAAATGGCCAGGCCAGGCCAGACCAGACCAAGACAGCTCACCGGGAGGAGAGAGGGAGAGGTAGAGGTAGAGGTAGAGTGGTGGGGTGGCCCATACGAGTAACAATATCATCTCTGGCGTAAGTGGGTAGCGCAGCACAATGAGAATGCCAGTCCGTCTCCCTGTCCGCTCCCTGTCTGCCCATGTGTATCTCTGCCTGTGTCTATAGCTGACTTTGTATCTGTTTTGGCTTTAACCAACTCCGAAATGACAGCTCCAATGCGCTGATGGAGACGAACGGGTCCGCCAGACAGTTGCTTTTCAACATCCCCCAACAATGACAACAACAACACCAACAAAAAACAATCACTTGCCCAATGCTGACCTGACACTGAAGATTCGATTATTATATATTATTATCGACATTTGCATATGGCAGCGAGTGGCAATGTGAATGTCGCAGCACTTGCGTAAAGATTTCGGGGGATATGTTGCAGTCTCCCACAAGCCGCGGCGCCTCCGGGGGCTGGCTGACTGCAATTAAACCTCTTTTGGGTCTCAGAAATGCCGGTGGACTCACTCGGGTTTTGCCATTTGCGCAAGCGCAGAAGCTGTGACGACGGCAAGGGAGCCAGCCAGCTCCAGCCAGCCCCAGCCCCAGCCCCAGCCAGCCCCAGCAGTGAAGGCATTTTCGAAATCAATGACCGTGGTCAAGTCTTACGATAATTGGTGCTGGCTGCCCGTGGGCCTGTTTGCTGTTGTGTGCTCTATCGTAAAATGGATTTAATTTTTCACTTTACCGCGAGGCAGAGACAGCCCCAGCAGCCACACAGCTGGCCGTTCAGAATTGTTTGAGGGGAGAGACCCTAATAGGATGGCAATAACCACCCATATGCATGGCATGCGAGCTATTACCTGAATGATCCCAAATTTGCATTTACATTTTATAAGGAGAACACATGTAGTTTTCGCAGAAATGGGTTCCTCTGACAATAAATTAATTTCCATGAGTTATATGTTTAATAAAAACAGAGCTGGTTGTGGACTTCAATTAAAAAGCCCGCTACCATTTCACTAATAATAAAAAGGCCATCAAAATCTATCACTGCAGATCCATCGAAACTTTCCATTGTACGGTTCGAGCGATTTCCATTTCAAATCTACCGATCTACTGGAAATTAATCGCACGCGTGTCCGTGTGTTTCGATCCGAAGTTGTCCATGTTGTCGCTTTTATTCATGAGATAACAGTAACAACTGCTCTACTCGAAATTGGTCTACTCTACCCAAAGACAAAGGGGGAAAAACGCGAGCTAATAGCCCCTTATTGTGTGTGGAGCCTGGCAGGGCCAGAAAACTCTTACTTTTATGGCTCCTCCGTCGCGACGGGTCTGTCTCGCGCTTCGCTTTAATGGAACCAACGAAAACGGCCGATCAGATGCCGATGCCCCGAGAGATGATAGCGAAGAACCCCGGAATGTGCTGAGCATTTTCGTTTTCAACGGTTTATTCAAATTGCTAGAATTTTCTCTTGTGCGTGTGGTGAGAGCTTTTACTTTTAACAGAATTTTCCACTGATCAAATTTGATGGCTGAACCGTTAACTGCACCTGCTGTCGAGGCCTGGCCGGGAGTTGGGTGTTGATAGGTGATGTGATTTATTTAACAAATAACATGATACCATCATGATCATGATCATCACTTTCTCTATTCAATTTACGGGGATGTTGCTGGCTTCTGCTGCTGCTGGGGTTTCTGTATTTTCTGCTGGCAGTGCCAATGGCAGCGGCAACTATTCCAAAAATTAGTCGTATTTTTTTTATGCTCTCCGCCTGCCTACAAGATGCAGGCAAGCTTGAAGATACAGATACAGATACAACGCACAGCCCAGGGTTGGGGAGCGGGAGGGATGGGGATGGGGATGGTGCAGGTGCTCTGCGAGCGATTCGCTTGATTCCTTTGCGCTCGTCTTGTGCCCAGCACTGCGTATCTGACATGAGCACCGAGCACTCTACACTGGCAAAAACGGTTGCCTCCCACAAAGATTTTTCCAACCCATAGGGAAAATAGCGAACTTCAGCCAAAATATGACTCCGAAAAGAAGAAATTCGCTTAGACCACTCTGGACTGCAGAACACAGACTTTTCGCTCAGTGTATCGGAGTGGACAAGTTCTGCAAATTATTCAAAACATTTTCCACAAAAACATTGCGCAATTAAAGTTTCATGACTTTCCCTGACTTCGCTCCTACATAATCTCTCTCGCGAGTGACTTTCTTTGTAGAATCACGGCTAGATGGAGAGATAGATATGCCCTACTGTGCCCCTTGTGGCTCTGCCCTTCATTCATTCATTCATTCATTCATTCACTCATTAGCTGCTGGCAGCGACGCTGGCGTTGCGTCACGATGCCGAATCGGAGGCGAGACACGAAAAGCGGCAGACACAGGGCACACAATAAGTGTCGCATTGTGCCACTCATTATGGCATTTCGCGCTTCATTCTCCGCTCGCACACGCTCCACTCATCGCATCCATCCATCCATCCATCCATCTATCCGTCT